>CBVK0101158761.1:0-19966 GCA_900067695.1 Picea abies | reverse complement strand
CCATCCCCGCCTCTACCTCGGGTGAGACTTCATCTTCTTTGCAGGTGTTGCTAAAATGGTCGGTATTTAGGTTTTTGTTGGTGCTCTATTGAGTGTTGAACCCTAGGTCTGCCCCTGTGCCATCAATAAATTTTATGGAAGTAAAGATAATATTTATATATCTCAAACGAAAAAAATACTACTATGGATTATGGTCTCCAAAAGGGAATGATCTGTGGATTATGATCTTCAAAAGGGAATGATCTATATCTAGTTGCATACATAGATGCATATTGGGAAGAAAGTGTTTATGACATAAGAAGTACAAGTGGAACAACCTTCTACTTGGGTGATTGTCTGCTATCCTAGTTGAGCAAGAAACAATATTTAGTATCATTGTCCACAACAGAAGCATAGTATATTGAAGCAACAACATGTTGCACATAGGTGCTCTATGTGAAGAAAAATTTTCAAGACATACCGGTGGAGTATGATGATCCTATTTCGATATTCTTGATAATACCAGTGTTAAAAGTATTTCTAAGAATCTAGTGATGAATTCCAAGACGAAAAACATTCCAATCAAGTTTCACTTCCTACGAGAACAAGTTACAGAGAAGAACATAAAGGTAGAGTATGTTGGTAGAAAATAGTAGATTGTAGATATCTTCACAAAATCTCTTCCAAGGGAGACTTTTTCAGTAAATTCAATAGAAACTTGGAATAGTTTCACCCCCACAATGATCTACATGGAATTTTTCATAGTAATACATGGGGAGAGAAGTAGTAATCATGAAAGAATTGAATTATTTTTTAATTCTTTTTATCATATATCTGCATAAGGAAGCACCATGAATAGATACATCAGTAGAGATAAGAGATTTATAGATAGGGGGAGTAGCCCCAAGGAGAAGTCATACTTTTCCATTTTTGTCAAAGGGGGAAATAAAAACATAGGCATGGAAAGGAATAGAATAGGAATGGAGACAGGGGGAACCAACATGAGTATGAGAAGTGTTCTTTCTAAGTGTTTCCATCAATGCCAAAGGGGGATATTGTTGAAATATTAATTAATTTTTGAAATAATAATTTTTGAAAGCTCAATTAATTTTCAAAAGAATAATTGTTGAAAGATTAATTAATTTTCGAAAGAATAATTGTTGAAAGATTAATTTCCATTAGATTGGTTGTCATTGATGTGAACCCTTGAACATGAGGTTAGTAGGTTTCATGTCGGAGTAAAGTAGCTATAATCATAATATAAAAAGTTTCATGTCGGTTGCATGAGATCCTCATCAGAAGGTAACAAGTTGCATCGGAATTTAACAAGTTTCATGTCAGCTACATGTGCATGTGATTTGCATGAGATTCTCATTAAAACACATAAAAGAGTAATTTGGATATCACTTATGTGGATCACTTCTTAGAATAGAAGTTGGATATCTAAGGTAGTGATTCAAAGACAGAGAAGTCCAGTTAAGTAAAAATTTTGCAGGAGATGAGAGTACGAAGAAGTCGTCTCAGACATAGATTCTTTGAGTAAATTTGCGGCTTTCAGGAGGAAAAGAGCATATATATGTGGGATGTAGTTCTTAAAATTGTGGATACCCATGAGAAGATAGTGTATAGGGTCACAGACCTATGAGGAAAATTTGTGAAGATCGAGGATCTAAAAGTCAGGTCAGCTACAGAATTGAAGGTATGTCTTCCTATGTGTTAGGGTGAGTATTCTAAAAAAATCAGGAACATATATGTCTTAGTGATTCATAATCATTTGATTCGAAGAATTCTCTTGTGGATATTGGTGTGACATGTGTGTGGTTGCAGTCTTGATGAGATATCGATATCAGTAGTAGTAGCAGAAATATCAGAGAAAAAAGAAAAAATGGGTTATCAGTGACATAGGTAGTGACAAAGTAGTCTACATTTATATTTTAGGGCGGATGGAATGGGGAAATCAAATGGGGTTGTAGCATACTTATGATTGGAGCTTCTAAATTAGGGAGTTAGAGCTTCCTTCAGATTACAGCCTATAAATAGGGGGTTGTAGCCTCCTTCCAGTTGTAGCTGGAGAAATAAGAAGTTGGTGCTTCCAATGAATGTACTCTTTGATAAATACGAAAATCATTCTGTGGTTTTTTCCTGCATTGGGTTTCCATGTAAAATTTTGGTGTACTATGTTTATGTGATGTCTATGCATTGAATTATGGTGTTTTTAATTCTCATAATATTTTTGGAGGTTTTATATTATGATTAAAAGTATTAATTGTGCTCATAATGATTCACCCCCCCTCTCAGTATTACAACAACCCTTTGGCCTTCTACACGTGATGCTATCAATAAATTAGCTAGATGATGTTGGCACTAATATAGTTTTGAATTATTGCACAAGGTTGTTATGTAACACAACATGTGTGTGTGTTTGTATCATAATAATAACCATATTTAATTTGGTATATACAATAACATGTGCAACATATTGTTTTTATTTTAACATACCAAGGCTTCCTTTCTCGAAATATATTTGGCCCAAGTTACGTTCACTACTATTATTACCCCCACACACCTAGGGGTAACTAGAGAATATTTTTTCTCCATGATCCACATTTAAGACAATACATTCAATCATGAAATTCTGGATTCTCCACAGATAGTTTCTCACAAATCCTTCCATTACGTTCTCATCTCACTCACATCTGATGATATGGTGCATGACACATTGAGGTACCTTGTTCTAATGCTTCATATAGAGTGATACTATCAATGTTTTAGACATGAAAATAGTCATCATGGGTTGAATTGGATTATGAATCATGATTCTTTGAATTCATATTTTTTTCCTTGTTTCGCCTTGGTGGAAATCATGGTATGATAGTCAAGTGTTGTCACTCATAGGAAATGTTTTACTACTAGGGATCCTTAATAGGGGAAACACGTCCATATCCTAGTCCATACATAACACACTCCATCTCTCCCCTCTCCATTATACTATATTTTGGGTTGTTCCCATTTTACACTTATAAATGTTTATGCCTCATAATCCCATGAGAATAAAAATATAGAATTATCAAGGTTAATGAAACTTGGTATTTAAAGAAATTGATATAAAAAGAGAAAATTCTATAATTTCAATATGAAAAAAAAAAAAATAAGTAAGAAAAGAAAAATCTAAAAACCAAGAAAGAAAGAGAAGCTTGAGTTGTAGCCTTTGCTAGGAGGCCACAAACCAAAGGCCTATGTAATGAATGCATGCCTAATATAAGGAGTTATCGAATGAAAATAAAAATCCAAAGAATGTTGAATCAATAAAGAAAAAAAATATGGGTTTGTCTCGAGGAAAGGGTAAATCATTGCTTAATTTCTCCCTCATACAAAGGTTCTTATGAGGATGAAAATCATACATTCCACCACTCATGAAGTAATCCCCAAACAATACCATTGTGAAATTTGGTTTAAACGTGCATAAAGAATCTAGCTAGAAACAATGAACATGAAATTTGCAAAGTTGAGAGAAGAATTGGAGAGAAAAAATAAAGAATTGTATTAACCAAATCAGATAATGGAAGAATGCACATGATATAATATACATGGATGAACTAATGCACCATAGGAGTGATCTATAGAGAGATATGGACACACATTGACATAAACATGAGTGAACTACCACCTATTCCTAATTAACTAGCCATGCAGTCATCTACTAACTAGTCTAGACAAGTGGAGTGGAGATAATATCATGCATGCACATGTGGTGCACCATCCAAGCCTCATGCATGTCAAGTGCCCCCTCTTGGTAATTATACCAAGGTGAGTGTTCCCTCCTAGTCTTGATCCCAAGGTGAGCACGATCACTTGGTGATAATACTAAGTTTCCATGCAAGAATTGACTACACTAGTCTAACTGACATACAACTAAGTAATGACTAAAGAAGAGGCGACACCCTCATCTAGGGGAGAATATCTATAACTAGGGACTCCCTCATCATATACTAATAGACTTAGAAAATTAAATACTAGGTGGGTGTATAATATCTTCAATAACCCCCCTAAACACTATTAGGGAGTGCATAATGATTGGGTCTTTAAAAGAATCCATGTTGGGTAACCATTTTACAATGAATATAAGTGAAATGAACACTAAAAAAAAGGTAAAAGGGGAAAATGTCATGGTAACCTCCCCCCTCAAAATAAAATGATAAAAAATAAGGACAACATTTAGGAAGTTGTCTCCTTCACTCTAAGAAGGTCACGCATAAAGTGGAATTTATTCTGAGTGAAAGTCTCCATGAAGATGTCAACATTCTGTTAAAAGGAAGGATAGTAATACAAGTCTATGATCCAATCATGAATCATCTCTCTGATTTCATTCATGTGGATCTCAATGTGTTTTATTTGCTGTCGTTACACTAGGTCTCTGCAAAACTTCATTGTTCTCTTATTGTCACACCATATGGTAGTAAGCTGATGGAACATGATACTAAGTTAAGTGAGGAATTTTTGTAGAAAACATTCCTGAAGGGTAATGTTGATTGCTCCTCTATACTCAAACTTTTATGATGATAAATAAATCATTGATTGATTTTGCTCAGCCAACAAATGGGACAGGATCCCAAACTTATACATTGAAGTGGACTTGTCATCTATGTTATCATCAACCTAATATGAGTTTGTATACCCAATGAGGTCCAATGTACAACTTGCTACATAATGAGTCACATTATTGGTAGTAACATTTACATATAAGAGGATACACTTGGTAGCTTTCCATTGGATCTCATGTGGCTCTTGCATGTACCTAAAAACTTCTCCTACTACATACGAGATATTTGGATGATACTGAGTCAGGTATAAGAGGCTCCCCACTATCTTTATAAGTTGATTTTTTGGTAGCTGTGGGAGGTATTAACCTCCAAGTGTAAACTTCTTACTTAGAATATAATATTCCGGGAGTAAGAAAACTATTAAACAAATGTGTGAAAAAACTAGAAGAGAAGTCGGCTCGAGGAGAATAATAATAAATAAATAGAAGGCCCCAAAAAGAGAATTTCGTCCCCACCTAGAAAAGTCACTTGGACAGGATAGTATAAATAAGGGGGTGCCTAGATCATTTATTCACACTCACTCACTCAGAAAACAATGCACAAGTCTAAGGAGAAACTGTGGCAGCAACTAGGGCACAATTCTAATGAGAAACAATGGAAACTAGGGTTCAAGTCTTTCTGGAATCTCCTTCTCTTGGTAAAAGTATGTTCTTTTGATATTTTTTTGTTGTTGTAACAGTGGTGTTTTTGGTTAGGTTTTATTTGTTGGTTCTAGTGTGGACTTTCCAAAATCATCCTATCTAAGAAAATGTTATTCTGCTAGGGGGTGGCATATGTGAATGCTTATGGTTGGGTGACAATGATATGAGATTGTCTATGGTTAAATGAGCATATTAAAAATATTAAAATGGTATCAGAGCTAGATTCCTTCATAACAGTCTAACCACCAGAATGAAGATCCTCAATTTCCCCTATTCTCAAGCTCATTGATCACTTAATGCACCCACCAAGAAGGTCTCCTAAGTACGACACATCTCTTCCCCGGATCAGATTTGCAAATTTCTAAAGTTGAGAAATTAGGGTTTTCTCATAAAACACTAGGTCAACGCATTTGGAATTTAAACACCAAGTTGAAGTTGATTGTTGGATAAATGAGGTATCGTTGGCATAAAACACCCACTGGTAAGTTCAAATTCCAATTCTAAAAAATATTAATTTTTCCATCATATTTTTAGTGGCTGGGACAAAATGACTATCAATACTAAGCTTGATGAAAATATTGAGGGTTTTGACAACTTCCAAGCATGGAAGTATAGAGTGATTCTCATTCTAGAGGAAAATGATCTAGAAGGTTTTATTGAAGAATAAATTGCAGAGCCAGAGGGAGATGAAGATAAGGAAAAACACAAGAAGAATTTGGTTAAGAAAAAGAGGATCATTGCAGATTCTATCAAACATCACTTTATCCCACATGTATCATCATTGAAGACCCTCAAACAAATGTTTGATGCCTTATGTTGATTGTATGAAGGAAAGAATATCAACCAGAAGATGACCTTGAGGAAAAAACTCAAGAATGTGAAGATGCAAAATTCAGAAACCATTCAATCTTACTTCACAATGGCGTGTCAAATGAAATAACAACTTGAAGCTATTCGAGACACAATTGAAGAAGAAGATCTAGTAATGAATACATTGAATGGTCTACCAAAATGTTGGGAATAATTTATTCAAGAAATATGTTCTAGAAGAAAGATAACGAAGTTGAACAAGCTATGGGAATATTGCACTTGGGAAGAAGCTAGACTCGCAACAAGAGAAGAGAAGTTGGGAAATGATGATCAATCTCTAGCAGTGCATGAAAGAAAAGGAAAGAGTAGGTAAGAGGATCATCCTCCCAAGAAGTTTCAAAGCTCACAAAAGTCTCAAAAGGATTACTCTAGCTTCAAATTCTACTATTGATAGAAGATGGGACACATTGCAATAAATGTTCTTCTCAGGAAAGAGCAGGACATAAAAGGAAAAAATAAGAGGCATCATGCTGATATCATAGAAGATGATGAAACTACTTGTAAAAGGAAAAAATAGTGTGATTCAATTGAAGAACATTTATTGATATCATCTCTTACAAGAACAATCACTCATGGAAGTGACACATGGATAGTTGAGAGTGGTGCTTATAATCACCTGAATGGTTACAAGGATTATTTCTTAGATCTGGTTCATAACGATTCACCTCATAAGGTGAAGCTCGGTGATGAATATCAATATACCATAAAAGGAGTAGGATAAACCACCTACAAGTTAGATTCTAGAAAACCCTTGAAGATAAAGGATGTCTTGTATGTACCTAGTTCGAAGAAAAATATCCTTTTTGTCTCAGGGTAGGAAGAGAAAGGATTTAGAGTCCCTTTTATTGATGGTGAATTTATCATGTGGATAAGAGGAAATACTACTGATGATGATTATATTGTGATTGGTGTCGAAGAAGTAGGTATATACAAGTTAAAGGGACACTCAGATTCAACACTAGTACACAACACAATAAATCCAAGTGAGCTATGGCATAGAAGGTTCACTCACTTACACAACAAAGCATTACCAATCTTAAGAAATATGGTAATAGGTTTTCCAGAGATTTAGGTGGATCATGAAGGAACATGCAAATGATTTGCGCAAGGAAAGAACGTGAAGAATTTGTTTCCAAGAAGTGACAACAAATCCAAAGGAGTTTTGGACATCATGCATTCAGGCATGTGTGGACCGATGTCAGCCACTTCACTTAGAGGGTATGTGTATTATGTTTCTTCTATTGATGATTTCTCACATAAGACTTGGATTTATTTCTTGAAATCAAAAGGTGAAGTATTTAGAAAGTTCAAAGAATTCCAATCTCTTGTAGAGAATATTTATGAAAGGAATATAAAGACCTTGAGGTCAGATAGTGGAGGAGATTTCACCTCAGATGACTTCAAATAATTCTGCAAGGAAGTCAGGATTAAGAGAGATCTCTCTATTCCCTACAATCCTTATTGGAATAGGGTAGCAGAAAGAAAGAACTGAATAATAATGGAAGAAATAAAGGAAATGATTCATGATGAATACTTTCCTATGCACCTATGGGAAAAACCAGCCATGACTATTATTTATGTGCAGAAAAAAAGTCCTCACCGTGAGCTTGGGAACAAGACACCTTGAGAAATGTTTACAAGAGAAAAGCCAAAGGTCAGCCACCTGCAGATATTTGGTTGTATAGTGTATGTGAATGTTCCCAAGGATAAGAGATCAAAGTTGGATTCTTCAATAAAGAAGGGTGTATTTGTTGGATACAGTGAAACATTGAAGGAATATAGAGTCTACATCCCTCATTGCAGACATATCGAGATTAGCAGAGATGTTACCGTCAATGAGGATGCAACCTTCAATAGATCAAGGAAACATCATAAATATGAGATACATGATGAGGAACCTTAAGTTCCTAGAGCTGTAGTCTCATATGCTCATAATGATGTTGTGACCGATGAGCATGGTCCAGAGGACCATGACATTGAAGAACCACAAAGACCTACAGAAATAGATACAAGGAAAAGAATACCATCTTGGACTCATGATATTATTTAGGATGGAGAGAAGTATGGTGCCCCAGATGGATCTTTCAGAGAAAGCAAGAAACCACGACCATATTCCAATTATGTGGCATTTTTATTTGATATCATTGATGTTGATCCTACTTGTTATGAATACTCTACAAAAAGTAAAGTATGAAAGGATGCCATGATTGAGGAATACTAGTCCATCATTAAGAATGATTTATGGGATGTGCTTATGAGAATGAAAGTGAAATCAAATGTGAGTTCCAAATGGTTTTATAATATGAAACACTCATCATATGGAAGTATTGATAAATACAAGGCAAGGTTTGTGGCTCTTGGATTCTCCCAGAAAGAAGGAATAGATTATGAGGAGACATTTTCTCTCGTGGCGAGCTACACTTGCGATAGTTGCACAGTGATGAATTGGAAGGTACATCAATTGGATGTGAAAAAATTCTTCCTAAATGTTGTAGTCGAAGAATAAGTGTACATGGAGAAGCCACAATGATTCAAGACACATGACAGAAAAATTCATGTGTGTAGAATGAGGAATGCCTTGTATGGGTTGAAACAAGCACCCAGGGCATGGTACGGTAGAATTGACAGTTTTCTGATGAGATTGGTATTTACCAAGAGTAAAGAAGATCCTAATATTTACTACAAGGTTGAGGGTAGTGGACTAGTGATATTATTGTTATATGTGGATGACCTGTTTCTAATAGGGGATGAGAATCTCATCATAGAGTGCAAAAGAAAGTTTTCATTTGAGTTTGAAATGAAAGACTTAGGTATGATGCACTACTTTTTGTGTCTATAGGTGTGGCAGAAACCGAATGAGATGATATATCACTTTCATCCACCCACATGAATTTAGGATTTCTTCGATTCACACTACTTCATCTAGGTAGGGACCATAGGTGCTTAAACCTGTTGACCAATATCTTATCACATTAATTCATAAAGGGGGTTTTAAAATTGTGAAAAATAAATTCAATATATTGTAGATATTGGAGGAGATGCATGGTATAGGGGGTATTATGGGTATTGGGGGGGTATAAAAGGGGATATCTATTGAAAATGTGGGATTTTAATATTGGAAAGATGCATTTGGAGGGGGTTCCAACAAAAGGATTTTGGGAACTCTTTATTAATATCTTCTAAACTTGCAGGTGCTATTTAATATGCCTTGAATGCATGTGTTATTCTACATGTTCACATAGTGAATACTCCATGATAGGGATGATGGAACTTCATTTTGGAACTTCTGACCTCTCTATTAGCTACAAATATAGTCATTTTTATGCCTTCAATAACTTGCGGGTCAAAATTGGGAGGAGAGTGGACTTCCTCATGGGTAACTTTAAGAATGTTTAACTATTGAAATAGAGGTTGTACACCAAGAAATTATTCACTAAAAGTCTATGCACTAGTGGAATCTCTAATTTCATCCATGGTATATTAGCTCCAAGAAAATACACCATCATCTTCTCATTCACAAAAATGTTTCTTGATGAATAAGTCATTGGAGCCTCGAGGTTCACTAGAGGTCAAAATTGGATTTCGAATCAATAAATGAAAATGAAATGTTGGATATTTTTTATGTCGTGGATCTATGGCGTCCTTATCTATTGGGGAAATTCTTCCAAATTAAAATTGATCATTAGATCCTCAAGTATTTTCACGAACAATGAATTTCATCCCCAGAGCAAAATGTGGTTTCTTATGCTCTTTTTAGGAGGTATGAAGAAGAAGGGTCCTTCTTTTCCCTGTCCTTTATTGTACCAGATTTCTTGCAAGTTATTCACATGGAATGGATGTAAGACCCAAAATATTCTCGCCTAATCGAACAATTGTAGCACCATTCTCAAGATTCTCTAGGGTACTCTTGGTGTAGTGAAGATCTTGGCTACAAATTCCATCTGTATTTCAGAAAATAATCACAACTTAAATCCACAGTGATTTCTTAGCTTCGTGCTTCACCCAAAATTTGGAATTCAAGGTTTACCAAAATCTATGAACGCAAACATTCTTGTTTTTTCCCCATCAAGCATATCAAGGCACTTGACCTCTATTGGAATTATTCATGGTAATTCATCCTAAGAAGTTATTCTTAAGACCAAAGGTTATTGTTTTCCTCCCTCGACCAATGTCAAGGCCCTTGAGAAGTTGTTTCCCTACCATGAATATGATTAAGGAATTCATACTCAATTATGTTGAATGAAACATCTTAATGGAACCCATATTCAACTATAATGGAAAATACCCCTTTGTGAAGGCCCACATCACTATTTCTATGTTTTATTCATGACTCTTAATCTTAAGAAGTCTCAAGAAGGATATGGCACATTCGTTTTATACCTCTAGACACATTCCTTGTGCACAAGTAAGATTAGTCACAATAGTGCATGCACATTATAGGAACATGCACATGTTGTAAAATTGTTATGCACTGTATAATGTATGTGCACTCTAGAGTGCATGTGAATTTTGGCTCTTCATATCTCTATTTTTCAAGGTATTTTTCTATATCCTACAAAAATCCATTGCCAATGAAACTACACACACATATAGAGTTCACTATGTATATTCCAAAATATTAATATTAGTTACTATTTCTAATATGTTTTTGTCTTGACATATGTCATAATGTAATACCCATGTTTCCCCCAGCTTGTAATTATAATTATGCTTGGATAAAAGTACTATGGATAGACCCATCATGAGAATTTTGGAAACCCAATGAACCTTTGTTATTAAAGGAATTTCGTGGATCTATGGCGTCCTTATCTATTGGGGAAATTCTTCCAAATTAAAATTGATCATTAGATCCTCAAGTATTTTCACGAACAATGAATTTCATCCCCAGAGCAAAATGTGGTTTCTTATGCTCTTTTTAGGAGGTATGAAGAAGAAGGGTCCTTCTTTTCCCTGTCCTTTATTGTACCAGATTTCTTGCAAGTTATTCACATGGAATGGATGTAAGACCCAAAATATTCTCGCCTAATCGAACAATTGTAGCACCATTCTCAAGATTCTCTAGGGTACTCTTGGTGTAGTGAAGATCTTGGCTACAAATTCCATCTGTATTTCAGAAAATAATCACAACTTAAATCCACAGTGATTTCTTAGCTTCGTGCTTCACCCAAAATTTGGAATTCAAGGTTTACCAAAATCTATGAACGCAAACATTCTTGTTTTTTCCCCATCAAGCATATCAAGGCACTTGACCTCTATTGGAATTATTCATGGTAATTCATCCTAAGAAGTTATTCTTAAGACCAAAGGTTATTGTTTTCCTCCCTCGACCAATGTCAAGGCCCTTGAGAAGTTGTTTCCCTACCATGAATATGATTAAGGAATTCATACTCAATTATGTTGAATGAAACATCTTAATGGAACCCATATTCAACTATAATGGAAAATACCCCTTTGTGAAGGCCCACATCACTATTTCTATGTTTTATTCATGACTCTTAATCTTAAGAAGTCTCAAGAAGGATATGGCACATTCGTTTTATACCTCTAGACACATTCCTTGTGCACAAGTAAGATTAGTCACAATAGTGCATGCACATTATAGGAACATGCACATGTTGTAAAATTGTTATGCACTGTATAATGTATGTGCACTCTAGAGTGCATGTGAATTTTGGCTCTTCATATCTCTATTTTTCAAGGTATTTTTCTATATCCTACAAAAATCCATTGCCAATGAAACTACACACACATATAGAGTTCACTATGTATATTCCAAAATATTAATATTAGTTACTATTTCTAATATGTTTTTGTCTTGACATATGTCATAATGTAATACCCATGTTTCCCCCAGCTTGTAATTATAATTATGCTTGGATAAAAGTACTATGGATAGACCCATCATGAGAATTTTGGAAACCCAATGAACCTTTGTTATTAAAGGAATTAGATATATATATATATATATATATATATTGTTATTGACTAAAAATGGAAAATTGTGGCATAATTGTTGAAAGGAGCTCGATAGTATGGATCATGATGCTTGAGAGGGGATAGTAAGGGGAAACATTAATGGTTGAGATCACCCCTGCCAGGATGATACTCTGCTAGATATAAATTGCTTAGACCCAAAACAATCTTATGGCCCCCCAAAAAAATTAATTACTAGTGAGGATGGTTGTTCAAAAGTATTCCTTAAGAGTCAATGAGGAGATCCACAAAATACTATCTAGAAACTTTTTGATTATGGCCCACAAAATATTGTTGGAAAAGGAAAACAATGAGAGGTAAAAATCATGGGAAGAGGGAATAAGAGACATGAAGGGATCTGAGGACTAATCAAGAAAGAAGAAGAGAATGCAAGGCTCTATGGTTCTAGGGAGAACTGAGAATATGAGTTTTTTTGGGTAAATAAGTGACTAGACAATGTTTTCTAATCAATATGATAAACAAAGTTGTAGTGATTGAGTGAGAAATCATAGCAGGATACCTTGCTTAGTGAATACAAAATGAAACTTCCAGGTTGCTATGGGAAAAGGAGAGTATCCTTTGTCCCTTGTTGTCGTTGAGTAGAAGAAGAAGAACCTCTCTCTCTCATGGCATCATGATCTAGCTATGGGGTGGCTAGTGGAGGAATACTCCAAGAGAAATTGTGCCTATGGTTGGGTGGAAAAGAGCACCCTTTTCAGTAGTTTCCAATTAATTTCCAATTTCAAATAAGTGTGACTCTGAATGTTATATTGTCTTGAATTATTTTTTATAATATGAGTTCATTTGAGCTATATGATGGCATAATATTTTATGTTGTTTGGATGTTAGATAGTTGTGACTCTAATGGCCTGGATGACTGGAAATTTTGAAGTAGAGTTTGAATATTACCTCTTTTCAATGGTTTTATGCTTACTCCTATTTAGAAGAGGAAGATTGTTATTAATGGGTGGTAAATTAATTTGGGTTAAATGGCCAGTTCACCTACTTCCTGAATCTATATGTTCAAATCCTCCAAAGGAATGCCCAAGGATAAATTTTGTAAATACAAAATCTAGACATAATCTGTAAGGTTTCTCTAAACTCGTCAATCCCTCGAAATACCTTGTCCTATTATATAATTTGATTTCTATCGATGAATGACACTACCTTTAACCCAAATTTTCCATGTGACATCGTGCCCAAAAACACGGGCTTAACCAATTATCGGTTAAGAATCTAAAGCATATCTTTCTCGAGCATGTAGAGGTTCTAGGTGACCACAAACTCAAAGTTGTGTGATTATTAACTTTAATAAGAGATCATCACATTGATCCCTCGAGCCACTAGGATTTCCATATGATCGGGACCCAAGAACCCTGTGATATGCAAAAAGGGATCCAAGTATTACCCAAAGAATACCTTTTGAAAATTGATCATGTTATCATCGTCTGTTTACCATAATATAGAGTAGGCCTTCTCAGTCGTTGATATAAGGACCTTCGGGACCTTCCCTGACTGTTGGATATATGTTATGGTCAATTTGGTGTTGACCCACTTCGGGAATAAAGGGGGTGTTAAATGATTGAAACCCATGAATGTCGAACTCATTAAGTAACATGAGTCATAGATATAAGAATCCTTTACGACCCTCCTGAACTGTTAGATAATGTGTTGTGGAAGGATAGGTTAAGCGACAATGTTAACCGACAAGAAATAATCATCCCCTCTTTATGACCTTTATGATAGGTAGCCCATTGAGAAATTACTTGGTTATGAATAGTAAGGGTCGCAAAGTCGCAAATTACCGAATTGGAAAAATCCCGCCAAACATCAGATCGAGTGGAGGAATTCTGGAGCGATGTGGAACATATATCAAGGATCCTTTGGGATATTTTCTCAATCATTTGATCAACTAGTGGAAGGATGGAATGAGTACTTTGGCGAAGCGTTTCTTCAATATATTTAAGTTTCGAGTTGCAAAACCATCCCGAAGGCCGTAGTACATTGACAAGATTTGCAGAACTTTGGGACATCAAGACTTCGAGGCTCCGAAAGACCCGAGGGATAAAGGGTGTGTTGAATGCAAAAGTATCTTCGATGAAGTATCAAGTTTTGATACGATATACCTGCATCTTCGATGGTGATGTGGCATGTGTGGCTAGTCCCATGTCGCATTGTGGGATTGGACATTGATTAGGTGTTGGACCCCTACCCCTCTCATCAATTCCAATCTATGGTTTGAGTGTGGATATACCTCATACATGGGATCCGAGGGTGGATAGAGATCCACCATAGAATTCTGATATAGAAATACACTTCAGGACTCTGATACTTTGGACCTATAGGGAATTTTTAGACATGTATAAGGATGTCAAAAGGCCAAAAGCCTGATATGCGCAAAGACCCAAGAAATGTTCCCTGTAACCCCTCCTTCTGTGGCCATGTCATTTCTAGAGGATGACGATCAGGGTCACGACAGTTCCATGTTGGATGGTGAGAAGGAAGTGAAGCCACATGGATGTCACATGGTGAAGGGGATGGCCATTGGTCAATGATGGCCCAAATACTTTAGAAAGATATAACTTTCAAACTAGAGCTCGATTTTGGGTAATGTTTTATTCGATGAGAAGATCTTTGTCAGCACAAGGTGATGGATTCCTCAACTAAGGCATTCATGGAATTGTAGGAAAGAGGAAAATTTATACCCCCATCCCTTAAAAGGCCACTTAGGGGTCAGTTGTGTGACAGAGTGGTATCAGAGTAAGGCTACAACACTTGGCATGCTTGGGCTTGCGAAAGAGTGGAATAAATTCTAATAGAAAACATTTAAGGGACAGGGCAACTTACCCTACCCATATGTAAAACCTTATCTAAGATTTAGTACTGAAAAGAGTGAGACTTTTTGTTGTTTCTACATGCTTTAAATATAAACTATATATTTTTGTTATATGTGGAATAGTAAAGCTAATTTTACCTTATAAAAATTACCTTAATTATTCATAAAATTAAGGATGACTGAGTAACAAAAAATGTTGTTATCATCACTCAAATAGTTAGTGGAAAGCATGGAAAACTACAATGTAAATAATGGTGACACATGATGAGTTGGGATAAATATCCCATAATAGAGTAGAAGAATCTCATGAAAGTAGAGAGGTGGAAAACCCTTCAGACTTAGCTGAAAATGAAACAAGCCTTATGGAAGAATTACAAAGTTGTAAGGCATACAATGAAAGGATGATAAAATAATAGGAGAACCAAACTAAATTAATGAAATCTTCTTGCAAAACCTATCAGACATATAGAGGCATCTACAACATGGACCAATGGCTAGTAATGTGGAAGAACATAATACTAAGAAAAACCAAAGTCCACTAGAGATACCAAATCATGGCCTTCAAAATAGCAACACTAGAAGAAGCACCTCAAAGAATCCCCAACATGGAGCCAAGAAGCATCCTAATGTCGAGAGTTCACCTAAATGATCCTCTAGTGAGGAAAATGAAAGTTCGAAGGAATTGTCTAGAAAAGGGACTAGGTTTCCTTTTCAAGGGAAAAGAAAAAGGAGAAAATGATCTAAGAGCCATGGCCCGGAAGATTTTAAGAAAGAAAAGCCACCCACATTTTATGGGGATATTAAGAAGGGGGAAGAATTAAAAGCTTTTCTACTTATCCTAAAGAAGTACCTCACATTCCATGACTACTCTGAAAACTTAAAGGCTTGAATAACCATTTTCAACTTCAATGGAAAGGCCTCCATCTGGTGGGAGGACCTTAGAAATGTGAAAGGAATCCAAGAGAATGAATTTTCATGGAAACAATTTGAGAAATATTTCAATAAGAAGTACCTATCTGAGAGGTACTATGATGAAAATACTAAGGATTTCTATAAACTCAAGTTAGGAAAACTCACCATGGATGAGTATCTCAACAAATTTCTTGACATGATAAGGTATGTACCTTACATCATGGATAAAAATACAAATATACAATGATTGATTAGTGGAATACCTCAATCATTTCAAGACATAATCAAGTTTGATGAACCTAAGACCTTAGAAGACACCATTCAGAAGGCAAGTTACTGCTATGAGAAATTCAAGCACAAGGAAGAACCCCGTAAGGATTGGAAAAAGGAAATAAAATCGGAATTCAAGAATAAGGGGTTTAAACCCTCAATATTTAAGAATCATGGAAAATTCTCTAAAATGAGCATTCCTACTAAAAGTGTGTATCAACGAAATTTTCCCTCTCAGAGTGGAAATAAACCCTTTGGATCAGCTTGAGGAAAGAATGAAAATACAAAGAGAGAACCATTGAAATGTTTGGGATGTGGGGAAGAACAATTTTTTAGGGACTTCCCACATAGAAAACAAGAAAATAGGAGTGTCTACAACATCCATGAAGCTACCATAGTTAACGATGTGTTGAGGAGAATGCCATGAATTTATGTAGCCTTGGATAATAGACATGTTGATCACCAAGATTTAGTAGTGGAGATGGACGGTATGAAATCCAACCATTATGTTCCTATTTTGATTGACCCTGGTTCCAATATGAGTTATGTTTCCCCTCAAAATGTTGAGAAATTTAAATTGCATCTAGAAAAACATGCTAAGTCATGGATGGAAAAACTAGCCACTGGAACAAAAGGAAAGGTAACATAGGTCTTTCCATCATACAAATTCATTGTAAATGGGTTTTCCACCCAAACAACTTTAAAAATACTTCCTTTAGGATCTTATGACATGTTTCTTGGCATGGATTGGTTGGTTTCCCATAAAGAAAAGTTAGATTGCTACAATAAAACATTAGAATGTGAAGATCATGAAGAGAAGAAGAGGACCCTAAAGGGGATTCAAAAGCATATCTTTGTGAGACAAATATCATCCCTCCAAGTGAAGAAGTATTGTATAAAAGGATTTGATTTGAATAAAATATAGGTAATGAACTCTGTTGAGAATAGTAACACAAGTTTAGAAGACCTCCCTATATTAAGAGAGTACAAAAATGTGTCTCCAAAAGAGGTACCATGATTTCCCCCTAGAAGAGATATTGATTTCTCAATCGAACTTGTACCTAGAGTGGTGTCAATGTCCATAACACCCTATAGAATGAGTAAACCAATGATAGTTGAGCTCAAACTATAGTTGAAGGGGATTTTGGACAAAGGGTACAACCAACCTAGTGTGTGCCCTTGGGGAGAATGAACATTGTTTGTGAAGAAAAATGATGGCACCCTCAAGTTGTGCATAGACTATATACAACTCAACAATATGACCATTAAGAATAAGTATCCATTGCCACGAATTGATGACCTATTTGACCAGATAAGGGGTGCTACAATATTCTCCAAATTTTACTTAAAGCATGTATATCATCAAGTCCAAATTAAGGATGAAGACATACATAAAAAAACCATTAGGACACAGTATGGGAACTATGAATTTGTGGTAGTGCCATTTTGGATTACCAATGCACCAACCACCTTTGTTTGATGAATAATGTATTGACTATATTCTTGGACATATTTGTGTTGGTCTTCATAGATGACATTCTGATTTGTTCTAAGATTAGGAAAGATCACGAAGAACAACTCAAGTTAGTGCTTCGAGTGCTAAGAGAACATAAGCTCTATGAAAAGTTTATAAAGTGTGACTTCTTTTCGAAAAAGGTTAATTACATAGACCATGTCATCATTGAGGAAGGAGTGGTAGTTGACCCTAACAAGGTAAAATCCATCATGGATTGTCCTACACCAAGGGATTTCTCTAATATCAGGTCCTTTATGGTCCTAGTGGGATACTATAGGAGGTTCATCAAGGGGTTCTCCAGGATTGGTTGTCCAATCACCTCCCTACATAAAAAGGAAGTTAAATTCATTTGGACAATAGAGTGTGAGGAGTTTTTTCACCAAATAAAATACGTTTTGACCAATGCACCAGTGTTGAAAATTGCAAACCCAAACAAGGAATTCCTGGTGTGTACAAATTCTTGCAAGGAAGGACTTGGAGGAGTCCTCATGCAAGAAGGGAATGCAATCTATTATGAATCCAAAAAATTGAATGAACATGAAATCTATTACGTGACCCACAACTTGTAATTGGCTGCCATAGAACATGCTTTAAAAATGTGGAGGCATTACCTCCTAGGCAGAATATTCATACTTATGACAGACCATAGTGGGTTGAGATACTTTTTTGACCAGCCCAAACACAATGCTAGGCAAGCTAGGTGGATGGCTCTCCTTAATGAATTTTATTTTGAAATAAAACATATTAAGGGAAAGGAAAACAATGTGGTTGATTTCCTTGGTAGAAGTGTGAAAGTGATTCACTTGGAAGCTATGAGTACCTATGAATTAGACATCAAAGAGAGAGTAAAAAATGCACATGAAGTAGATGAGTTTTTCAAAAATGTGAAATCATGCCTAGAGAAAGATCCCATAGGGATGAAGTATGAGGGAAATAAACTATTGAATGATGGCTTGATAACTTAAAAGGGTAGGTTTTGTATCCCAAATTGTGGAAAATTAAATCGGTGCATAATGGATGAACTACATAAAATACCATACACTAGTCACCCTGGTTATTAGAAATTGATCAAAGCCACTAAGAATCTATTTTATTGGCTAAGAATGAAGAAGGACATAGCTAACTACCTGGATAAATTCTTAGAATTTCAACGTGTTAAGGTGGAGCACATGCATCCAATAGGGTTGTTTCATCCCCTACCAATTCCAAAGTGGAAAAGGGAAACCATCTCCATGAATTTTATCACTGGATTGCCTAAATCAACCAAGCAGAATGATGCAATTACGGTAGTTGTGGATAAGCTAAACAAGGTTTCTCACTTTGTTCCTATGAAGTGAAATTGCAAGGAAATACATATTTCCAATATATTCATGAAATAAATATTTAGACTGCATGGGATGCCTAAGGAAATCATATCAGACAAAGATACAAAATTTACTTCAAATTTTTGAAAATCTTTTTTTTTGGTTTTGAAACTAAATTTCTATTTAGTACAGCCTATCACCCTCAAAATAATGGATAGACACAAAGGGTAAATCAAGTATTAGAGGGCATCTTAAGGATGCATGTTATGCATAAGCCAAGGAGGTAGGAAGACTACCTGGAACTAATAGAATTTGCTAATAACAATGGCTATCAAGTGTCATTGAAGATGAGCCCTTTTGAGGCTCTCTATGGTAGACAGTGCAACATTCCAATCAGTTGGAATAACCCAGTAGAAATAATAACCCTTGGTTCAGAACTATTAAAATAAATGGAACAATAAATAGTTTAAATAAAACAGAAATTAAAGGTAGCTCGGGAAAGGCATAAGAGCTATGCAGACAAAAATAAGACTCCTAGGGAGTTCAAAGTAGGGGATCATGTGTATCTTCAAATCTAACAAAGAATAATTTCCTTGAGAATGGGAACCTGTTCCAAGATGGAACCTCAATTTTGTGGACCCTTTGAAATTATGGACAGGGTGGGACCTATATCATACAAACTAGCACTTAATCCCACCATAAAAATGCATAATGTTTTCCATGTTTCATTATTGAAAAAATATGTACATGATTCTAATCATATAATTGATTGGTCTATGATGCAGGTGGAACTGGAGGGAGAATTCCTACTAGAACCAAAATGCATACTAGACAGGAAAGAAATCCCACTTAAAAACAAAACCATTTCCTAGGTCAAGGTGCAGTGGAAACACTTTGGACCAAATGAATCAATTTGGGAATTGGAGGATGTCGTGAAACATGCATATCTGTTTTTGTAAACTTTTGTACATAAAAACCATAGTGAGAGGTAAACAAATAGGGAAATGTTCCTTTTTAGGGGCAGGGGATTGTAATACCCATCCCCCCCCCCCCCCCCCCCCCCC
>CBVK0101158725.1:0-26599 GCA_900067695.1 Picea abies | reverse complement strand
AATTTCTTCAATAATGAGACATATGCATTAAGTCTGCAGTTATGCATAAAATATATCTTTACAACCAATTTCCTAAACCCAAAACTCAACCCCCTCTTTTGTTTCATTCTATCGTTTATAAATAAAAAAATTAATTCAAAAATAGATCTAAGATCCAAAATTAATGGATTGGAACCTAACTTAGAAAAAAATAGTATTTATAGATATCATTATCGGATTTCCTGATTTGGAGCATGAAATATGATTTTCAATTCCAGATCCACTTTCTAAGACTTTCCTTTGACTACATCATATCTTATATATCGATCTCATCTTTGGAACATAGCATACTTTAGAAGATAGATAGGCATACAACTGATGGTTTTCGATAGGATCAACAACTTTCTAGATACGCTGCATATTTAGAATTCACTAACTAATGAGAAATTGTTGTTCTCAGAAGTTCTGGTAGCACTTTTCAATTTTCTTGTATAGAAGTCGCTACTGGAAGTTAAGTCTTCAAAATTTTGAACCACCAACTAGAGACACGTGCTTTTCCAAAATTACTCTGTTCTATTGATGAAATCCCTTGATAGCATTTGCCACTTACCATTTGAAGTCTTTGTAATTCTCCTTATAGGACATGTTGAATAGCTTCTGCAAGTATTTTGAGATTGTCCCTATCTTGGTTCTTGTGTTTCTCCTGCAGCCACTTTCTTTTCAATTTCATACCATGTCTAAACAAATTACAATTATTTTGGTATATCTTCTGAGCCCAAGCACACAACTTATTATGTTCAGTATCCATTTTGTCTCTCTTTTTCATGATATTTCTACCATACCTTTTCAACATAGTATTCTCATGTCTGAGGTGCTTGATCGAGTTCTTAAATTTATTTAGCTTATTTACGTTATTGTTTCCTTTGTCTCTTAGTTGTGTTGTTGTGATGGGTTCCTACACTAGCACCTCCTTGTTAGGATCACCCTTTTCTGGCTCAAAATCCTTGTTATTTGAGTATGCTAAGTTCATGATATTTTTTCCCTGACTTGGCTTAGATGAAACCCAATGTTGATCTATAGTTGTTTCAGGTGCATCATGTACATTTTATTCAATTGGAATTGGACTTTGAGATTCTAAATCTCCCAACTCCAAGGATTGATTGAGTTCAACCGGTTGAGGAATTCTTTTCTCTATCTTCTTTGATCTCTTATTCTTCTTCTTCTTCAGTATGTCTGGAATAGGCTAAGGGGACACCGACTCTCTTTTTCCTCCCTCTTTCTCTGTAAAAAATCCACTGGATCATCCTCTATAGTGAGGATTTTCTTCTTTAAATATGGGTCTACAATCGATTTCTCATTTAATCTCATCTTATTTTCCAAACGTGTGTGTGGTCTTCTAGACACATGCTCCTCTCGTGCTTTACGTTTAGCTTTCTGAGAGGATTTCCTAGATCCTTTTTTAAATGTAGTTCTACAAGAAGGTTTCTTAATAACTGGAATTGTAGTTATTGAATCAAAAATAGATTCAATTTTCTTTTTCCTGTTATAAACCCTTCTAACCTCAGGAGATGAACTTCTCTACTCTAGAACAAATTCTACTGTACATCTTTTCATGTTCTCTTTTCTTCAAAGGAAATATTTTTTGTAGCACTCCTAGTCATCCTTGTAAACGCTTTTATCTCTTTTTTTGCAAAGGAATACCCAATAACCATACCTATAGGGTTTTTGAGAGTTTTAATCCTTTCAATGGGGGTATATGCTTCTATTTCTAGAGTCTCGTGAATTTCTACTTTAAAACCATCCAAGAAATGTTGCCAATTTCTTTGTGTTTTGTTCAACTCTTCCATTATTAATAATTTTATTAAACCCAGGTGGAAAACACTATGTTTGGTGTTTTCAGGATGATCTTGAACTCTAGATGAAATTTGTGTTAAGCTCTTTAATAAGAAAAATGGAAGACACGCTCTCCTTTCTACTGTAAAATGAAATAAAAATCTCATATGGTACATCAAAGTAATGGTATATCTACCTTCACAAGTGATGTACCTATGAACCATCTTCAACAGTTCACCCCATTCATCCTTGAGCCAACTCCTTGGAATACCTTTACTCCAGTCTGGGTTTTGATGCTCTAGCTTAAAGAACTGATTGATTTCTTCATTGGTGGTGGTTAAGTTCTTAAACCACTTTTCTCCATTTGTGTGTAGAATGTTGGCATATGCAATAGATGTTTCTGAAACCTGCAGAGTCAAATCTCCCATTTCCACCTTGTGGCCATTGAACCTTTCTACAAACACTCTGGCGACCTCCTGATTGCATCCTAGAATATTCTCTGTAACGTACCTCCTCAGCCACCAACAAGATGGGGAAAGTCACTACTCAGACATTTAACTTAGTTCTGACAACATATGGTAACAACCATGTATCCAACTGAGGTATGTCACATAATTTTTCTTTTTAAATATGTATATATACACACAGACATACATACATACCGAATTGCATGCAATTAAACATATACATAAAACGCTCTAGCGGAAGCTTCACATATAAAACATAAACAAACAGCTATATTCTGTAAATATACGATTTTTAGGCTGTATTAACAGTAATCACAGCCATGCAGCGTACACAGGGGTATACCCTTAAACATACAGACAGATATGCTCACACATGCAATAAAACCCATAAATTAACACATAAATGACAATGCAGCATGTAAATTCATCACAGCATCGATACTTATCTTGGTAAGAATGTCACCAACTACATGCAGACTATCCACAAACCTCCCAGCCTTAGACTACATTGTTCATCACTCTCAACAGTGAGTCACCCCTGAGCTAGGACTAGACTCCACCCGAGTAAGGGATTCCTAACTAGGATAAATGTTCATGGTCAATAGGAAAGACTCCATCTCAGGTGCTCATTCAACCGACAGCCTACAGCCTCTCATTCCCCACATGCCTGTCCCACCCAAGGAAGTGTGCCCCTTCTCTGCTCAACAGTCCTTCGGCTGCTCCACTTCCCTTCCAGGGCTTCAGCAATAGGTCTGACCAAAAGTCTCAGAGCACTATAGCTATAGTTTATCACCTTCAGTAAATTGATCCCCAACAATTCTCTCACACAGAGAATCGCTCACTAGCCTGACAACCCACCTCTTCAATCCCGCTACCAATATGACAGGTACACCAACAGGAAAAATGGCCACAAAAATAGGTTCATGTACAGTCATAGGAAGGTATGAGGATAGCTCCCCGACTGACAGAATGTATTCCCCCCAATAATGCTTCTCTCATCCAAGGAAAAATGGTAAGATTCCCCCCAAAGGCACTAAGTCTCGGCAATAAGTATGCATGTCTCCAACTTGACACTTTTCATGTTGGAAGCTGCTCTGATACACTTTTCTCCTTCTTTAGGACTTAGGATAAAATAATTATCCATACTTTATGTTCTAAGAAATATTAATTTAATATTCCTTTTTGGCTTAAGCTCTCTCACTTAGCCCTTTCCTTATATTTTGGCCCTCCCTTTCCCTAACTGGTGGAATATAGTCCCCCTTCTCTTTTATCATGGTCGTTATGTGCACACCAATGTATTTTATATTAATCATGAGACATATACAAAATAGGCGCGCTGGCCTTTAACATCTAGGAACTCTGGCCTAATTCTAAAACATAAGCATTCCAGCTTATAATACTGGCTCACCAACCTATAATGCATATCATATACATAAATGTTTGTTGACCTTAATATTGTGTTCACTTTAGTTACTGCACACGGTATCCAGAAATGTGCACACCTCATCACTTTACTGCGCAGTATATGCGCGCACCATGCCATGAAAGGTGTATTAAAACAATGATGTCTAAACAGCTCACTAGATTAAATATACTTGGATTACACTTGCATTTGGGTTCGGACGAGGGATATTACAATCCCCTCTCCTTATTTATGCACTATCCTCAGTGCGTCATGTACCCATATACAACAAAATTTTCAAAATTTTTCAAAAAGATGTGGTTATTCTACCCGCATTGCATCCTCATGCTCCCAAGTAGCATCTTCAGGTCCATTGGACCTTTACAATCCCTATGGCTCGATTCCAGAGTTGTTTGATTTTCCTGTCCAAAATGAGCACTGGATGCACTTGGAAAGCACCTTCTTGCTCCACCTGAATAACATTCCAATCAAAAACATGATTAGCATCAGGTATGTATTTATTTAGCAATGATACATGGAATACATTACTAACAGACATAGATGCAGGGAATGCAATCATATAAGCAACTGGACCAATCCTCTCTAGGATTTCAAATGGTCCACAAAATCTAGTTGTCAACTTGGCGCAGCTTCCCAGCTTTAGGGAACTCCTGTTAGGTTTCACCTTCAGGAAAACATGATGACCCACTTTGAATTCTCTGTGGATTCTATTTTTATCATCATAACTTTTCTGTCTGTCTTGGGAAGCTTTCAAATTCTGCTTATTTTTTTAACATTTGGTCCTCCATCTCCTTGAGAAACTCTGGCCCAACTATTGTTCCATCAGTTGGGTTATCCCAGCTTACTAAAGTATTGCACCTTCTTCCGTAAAGTGCTTCAAATGGGCTCATCTTCAATGATGTCTGATACCCATTGTTGTAAGATAATTCTACTAAATGTAGGTAGTCTTCCCATTTGGATGGTTTATCCATCACATACATTCTCAACATATCTTCTATCACTCTATTCACCCTCTCTGTCTGTCCATTAGACTCAAGATGGTAAGATGTACTAAATTTCATATTCGTCCCAAATCCTTTGAACAATCCTTTTCAGAAATTCAAGGTGAATTTCGGGTGTCTGTCAAACACAATCGTTTTAGGAATTCCGTGCAATCGTACCACTTCCTTCATGAAAATATCAACAACGTCTATTGCCTTGTGAGTAGTTTTTAGTGGAATAAAATGGGTAGCTTTTGTAAGCTTGTCCACCACCACCATAATCGAATCATGTAGCTTTCCTGTTCTGGGCAATCCTGTAATAAAATCCATTGTCACCACTTACCACTTCCATTCAGGAATGGGAAAAGGTTGCAACAATCATGCTGGGTGCCTATATTCTGCTTTAACTTTCTGGCATTCCATACATCTTGTGATGTATTTTGCTATCTCTCTCTTCATACTTGGCCAAAAGTATTGGCTCTTGACCACTGCTACGGTTTTCTGATATTCAGGGTGCCCTGCATAAGGAACATTATGCATCTCATGAAAAATTATACGTTTCAAGTCCTGGACATTTGGTATGAAAAATATGTTCTTGTGCAGCAGTATTCCATCTACTCCCAACTTATAAATATCCATCTTCTGTGGAGTCTTACCTTGCTATAATTTTGCTATCAATTCTTTGTATTGTAGGTCTGTATTTGCAGCCTCCAGAATTTTGCTTTTAACATCAGTCTGATACATGCTGATGGTTGTAGCATGTAGTTCATGCACCCTCCTGCTGAGTGCATTAGCCACTTTATTTTCTTTCCCCTTGATATGCTTTATATCAAATTCATATTCACTTAGAAGTTCTAACCATATACTTTGCCCAGCATTTAGATTTGGTTGATCAAATAAATATTTCAAACCATTGTGGTATGTTCTTAGCTCAAACTTTTTTCCCATGAGGTAGTGTCTCCATTTCCTCAGGGCATGTACTATGTTTTCCAACTCCAAATCATGAGTGACATAGTTTCTTTCATTCTCTTTCAACTTCCTTGATTCATAACATATCACAAATCCATTTTGACTGAGGACTCCACCAAGTCCTTCATTACATTCATCTTTGCATACAATGAAATCTTCATTTGGGTCTGCAATCCTTAGTATTGGAGAACTTATCAATAATTGTTTCAAATGTTGGAAACTCCTTTCACAGTCCGACGTCCATTGAAACTTCATACACTTTCTTTGCAAGGAAGTGATTGGGTGTGCTATCTTTGAGAATCCTCCAATGAATCTCATGTAGTAACCTGCAAGGCCCATGAATGATCTGACCTCTGTCACATTCTTTGGTGCCGACCACTCTCTAATGGCTTATATCTTCTCAGGGTCCACTTCTATCCCATCTTTTGAGATGATATGCCCAAAATAATGAATTTGTTTCTAATAAAATGATCACTTGCTCAATTTGGCATACAATGAGTGCTCCCTTAATACTTGCAACACCATATTCAAATGATGTCCATGCTCTTCCTCTGACTTAGAGTATATAAGAATGTCATCTAGAAAGACAATGAAAAACTTGTCTAAATATTCTCGGAAAACACCATTCATTAAGCACATGAAAACAACTGGTGCATTTGACAACCCAAATGGCACCACTGTGAACTCATAATGACCATACCTTGTCCTTAAGGTGGTCTTGTTGATATCTTCTTCTTTAATTCTTACCTGATGGTATCTCGATCTAATATCTATCTTTGAAAAGATATTTGCATCCTTCAATTGATATCATTGATCCTTGGCAGAGGATAAGTGTTCTTGAGAGTCACTTTATTCAACCATCTGAAATCAATGCACAATCTTAATTTTCCATCTTTCTTTTTCACAAAAAAGACTGGGGCACCCCAAGGTGACACACTTGGACGTATATACCCCTTCTTCAGAAGTTCTTCAAGCTGCATTTGCAACTCTTTCAATTCTAGCGTACTCATTCTGTAAGGAGTCTTTGACACAGGAGCTACTCCTGGTGTCAGATTTATAGAAAAATCAATGTCTCTCTTTGGGGGTAGTCTTGGTACCTCCTTTAATACATATTCAGACTATTTCAGGACTGCATAATCCTCCAAATTTGGCACCTTGTCCTTAGGTGTCTCCTCCATATGAACTACAAATATTTGACATCCTCTTCTATAACATTTCTTCAGCTGCAATGCTGAAATTTCTCTAATGGTTACTACCCTGGGAATTCCCTTCACTTTCCCTTGGTTCCCTTCTTCATCCAAGCAAATGAATTCTTTGTTATGACAATCCAATAGAGCATGATGTGGTTCCAACCAATCTTTCCCAATTAGATAGTCATAGGAACCTAAAGGTAAGATGTTCAAATCTGCTTTGGTGCTCAGTCTGTTCATGTCCATAAGACATGACTTAACCATCTCATTAACCTTTCTTTTGGCTCTTGTAGCCAACTGTACCAACCAAGGTTTTCCATGCTTGCTTCTTGGCAATTGTAAACTTTCTACCATCTTAGGATCTATATAACTATGAATAGCTCCTGAATCAATTAAAATAGCAATGGTTTGGTTGTTAATCATACATTCCACTTCAATCATGTGTGACTGATATTCTGCTTGCTTGTTATCCAGGGTTGCATAGATACTTGGCACATTTCTACCCATGTCCTCCACTATTTCAACTTGTTGTACATTATAAACAATCCTTCCTTTTTCACCTCTGTGAGGAAAATCTCTGAATCTATGATCTCCTTTACAACCCCAACATTGAATAGGTGGTTTCCTTGGCCTTTGGCCTTCTACCTCTATCATTTTGGGCTCTTTAGGAGTTTGTGGTCCCTGTGGACTATTTATGAAGAATGGTGGTTTTAATCCTTTCTTCCTCTGATCTGCCTTGAACTTCTTTTTGTCTTCCCAAGCTTTTTGGAAAGTTGGCCTTGCTTTCTACTGATCATATAGACATTTATCTCACCTTATGGTCTCTTCCAATGTTTTTGGATCATCATACTGTATTTTGTCACTAATGAACACTGGAAATCCACTCAAATACCTTTGAATTTTAACTATCTCATCCTTGATGAAGGAGACGTACTTTAGCAGTTCTAGGAATCTTCTTTCATATTCATTTATGGTCATGCTTCTGATATTGATTTCAAAGAACTCTTTCATTTTCTTGTCATAATATCTCTTAGTCAAGCATTTCTTCTCAAAATACCTCTTAAATTCCCTCCAAGTAACACTCTTCTCTTTAATGTCTTGTACCTACACAAGTTGATCCCACCACATGGATGCCTTTCCTTTGAGTTGATAGATGGAAATTATACTCTCTGCATGAGAAGAATAATTGTGTAATTGAAAATACTTTCTCATGCCCAGCAACCATGTTTTTGCATCTTCATCCTTCTTGTGCTCACCATCAAATGTAGGAGGTTTCATTTTGTTCATTTCTCCTCATAGTTCATCCACCCCAGACCTCTTACGATGTCTGACAGGGGATGGACTTGTGTTTCTACCTGCTCTTTTATTGGAATGCTTCGAGGAGTGATGGTGGTGTTTGCTAACATTTCCTGATTTCTTTTTCTCATCTAAAGGTTTGCGACTTCCAGATTTGCTTGAGTCACTTTCTTTTTCCAATTTCTTTTCTATTATGTTCAGACTTTGCAACTTCATGTTGAAGTCATCCTGGTGCTCTTTGGCTCTCATAAGCCTTTCATTATCATCTTTATGGCTTTGGACATCCTTTTGCAAATTTTTAATGGTATCTACCATTTTTAGGTTTTCATCCCTTTCCTCTCCGTGTCTATTGGAGTTTGTTCCTTCAATGTCCAAATGGGAATTCATCCCTCTACTCTCCTCTTGTTGACTGAAATTTCTCAGTGTCTCTTCCATTCCTATGGATTCAGTACTGATCTGATCTGATCTAGTTGTTGTTAATTATGCAAAATGTGCAGCCATTAAAACTTATTAGGTTAAATAAATCAACAATACATGAGAAATATGAACTATTTCGGCTCAATAAATATATCAGAATTATCTTTTCTGATTTCTTGGTGTTGCCACCATGACGATTCTTAGACAACACCCAAGTTTTGAGAACTTAGCAAGAAATACATCATCGCGCAGAGATACATCAGGTGAAAGGCGGTTTGTCGAAACCACTTTTTCATAAGTTCTGATGTCACGTGCTTCAATATGTCAAATCCACCATTTGTGGGACAGGTGATGGCTAGTCAGATCACTCCATCTCATTCGCTTGGTACATCACAGTCATTTGAAGTTAGGTGAACGCCACCATGTAACAAACTCAAAAAGTTTAATCATTTAAAATGGATTAGCCGAGCATGGCAACCCATCATACTTGTGTGCAAGTCTGCCAATGATTCATGATTGAGGCTCTATAATAACCAACTCTCAGGTATGGAAGCATCATCTTATCTATAAGTGAGAAGTCTCCAAACTGATTCGAGCTTCTCATCTCTGCAAAATTATTTTTGTGCCCACACAACTAAGGTATATGGACCCAGTTAAATCCAATGAGACTAGTTATTTGGGAAACATGCTAAATTTTCCTACGAGTATGAAGGAAAAGGTAGTTGCACAAATACTGGTGACTAAATTCCACACAGTACCTGTTACTGATTCTAGATTGGAAATCAGGCTAAATCCAATCATGAGAGATCTGGTTATCAACACACCAGCTGCTAAGAAGAAACGAAGCAAGCGACAGAAGAAAGAACCTGTCGCTGAAGCGGCTAAAAGTGTTTGAGAGAATCAATCGGTCTGGTTAGATTATTTTAAGGAGGAGCTAGCTAAGCCGAAATGAGCCCTCAAATACAATTGAGTATATTTCAGCGATTTTTGAATAGATGGTAGAAGAGGTAAGGAATCTGTGGAGATGATAGACCTATTCTTGTACGGTCTCTTTAAATAGGGCAATTTCTATTTGAATCATCTCCTTTTGTAATTTCAGATTTTAAATGAATATATAAGCGCAGTAGCAGATTTTGTACTGCTTAGGACAAGATTCCAAATGATGGTGATATGAATCTTGTTTCCTTTAATATTATGTGTCTTCTTGTAACTTATATTTCACTTTCAACTGTCTGAATAAAACTTCAAAATTCATCTCACTCGCTTGACTCATTTTAAATAATACTTCAATGCAGTTGTGTATTCCTCTTTCTTTGAATACTATGTAAATTTTATATTAAACTCAGGTTCGTCGTCTTAATTAGCCTTTCAAACGGTTTTGCGCGCATAAAATTCAACTTGTGTACCTTTATTTATCATGCAAAGTGACTTTATAAGGTAATTTCATGCTTTCGTGCACCTGTATTTGCTATACATTTCCTCTTCGTCACGCCAATAGCTTGCACGTACTACTTCTGCGTTGCGCACCAATATCCACTACGCATTGTTTTTGTATCGCACTCGGATATTCCACATGCATTTCTCTCTATGCATTGCACCGTGATAAATTTCAATATGTATTACCGTGTGCAATACTCTATATGCTCCATCAAATACTCTATCGCTACCGTGCACAATCACTTGCACGCACCCTTGCTTGCACTGTAGCGATACAACTCATACTCATATTATGTGCGCACCAATCAAAATTCATTGTGCCTTACCATACCACGCACACCATGTGCACCCTTACTATGTGTATGCACTCCACGCAATGCTAAATTTAGCGTGCACATCCCTACATATTATTCTTCCGTGCGGTGGTTCAATTTTCCATGAACGCAAATATACCGTATACCATACTATAATCTTGTATCCATTCGACTTGTTTGGTCCATTCAGGCTCAATGTCGAAAACTGACACTCTGATACCATACTATAACGTACCTCCCTGACCACCAACAGGACGAGGAACGTCACTACTCAGACACTTAACTTAGTTCTGACAACATATGGTAACAACCCAGTATCCAACTGAGGTATGTCACATAATTTTTCCTTTTAAATATGTATATACACACACAGACATACATACATACTGAACTGCATGCAATTAAACATATACATAAAATGCTCTAGCGGAAGCTTCACATATAAAACATAAACAAATAGTTGCATTATGTAAATATATGATTTTCAGGCTGTATTAACAGTAATCACAGTCATGTAGCGTACACAGGGGTATACCCTTAAACATACAGACAAATATGCTCACACATGAAATAATACCCATAAATTAACACATAAATGACAATGCAGCATGTAAATTCATCACAGCACCGATACTTATCTTGGTAAGAATGTCACCAACTGTGTGCAGACTGTCTATGAACCTCCCAGCCTTAGACTACACTATTCATCACTCTCAACAGTGAGTCACCCCCAAGCTGGGACTAGACTCCACCTAGGTAAGGGATTTCTAACCAGGCTAAAGGTTCACGATCAATAGGAAAGACTCCATCTCAAGTTCTCACTCAACTGACAACCTACAACCTCTCATTCCCCACATGCTTGTCCCACCCAAGGAAGTGTGCCCCTTCTCTACTCAGCAGTCCTTCGGCTGCTCCACTTCCCTTCCAGGGCTTCAGCAACAGGCTAGACCAGAAGTCTTAGAGCATTGTAGTTGTAGTTTAGCACCTTCAGGAAATTGATCCCCAACATTTCTCTCACTCAGAGAATTTCTCACGGGCCTGACAACCTGCCTCTTCAATATCGCTCCCAAGATGACAGGTACACCAACAGTAAAAATGGTTACGAAAACAAGTTCATGTACAGTAGGAAGGTACGAGGATAGCTCCTTGACTGACGGAATGTATTCCCCCCAATAATGGTTCTCTCATCCAAGGAAAAATGGTAAGATTCCCCCCAAAGGCACTAAGTCTTAGCAATAAGTATGCATGTCTCCAACTTGACACTTGTCATGTTGGAAGCTACTCTGATACACTTGTCCCCTTCTTTAGGACTTAGGATAAAATAATTATTCATACTTTATGTTCTAATAAATATTAATTTAATATTCCTTTTTGGCTTAAGCTCTATTGCTTATCCCTTTCCTTAGCTTTTGGCCCTCCCTTTCCCTAACTGGTGGAATCTAATCCCCCTTCTCTTTTATCGTGGTCGGTCTATGCACAACGATGTATTTTATATTAATCATGAGACATATACAAAATAGGCGCGCTGGCCTTTAACATCTAGGCGCTCTGGCCTAATTCTAAAACATAAGCATTCTAGCTTATAATACTAGTTCACCAGCCTATAATTCATATCATATACATAAAGGTTCATTGACCTTAATATTGCACGCACTTTAGTTACTGCGCACGGTATACTCTGTCCTCAAGGTTGCACGCACTTTAGTTACTGCGTGCGGTATCCAGAAATGTGCACACTACATCACTTTACTGCGCAGTATATGCGTGCACCATGCCATGAAAGGTATATTACAAAAATGATTTCTAAACAGCTCACTAGCTTAAATATACTTGGATTACACTTGCATTTGGGTTCGGCCGAGGGATATTACATTCTCACATAGAAATAAACAGACGACCTGTTTAAATTTGACAGCAAATTCAAGGTAAGCTTCCAATGACTCGACACCCTCTAGTTCAATGCGTACAATGTTTGCTCCTTTACCCATTTCTTGCAAGATGAAAAATTCTATCATGTTATGTTGACAATTAGAATGAATAGGGTTACAATTTAGTTGATAAGAAAACATCAAGGATTCATTATTTTTAAACAACACAACCAGTATGTAGTGAGGTCACATCGGGAATGTGCAATCATTTCAGTGATTAGGTGGTGGGCTAATGAACTTAGGAAATGACATGATGAACGATTACTTATGATTTGATAAGGAACATAACTATCAGATTTGGGATGCACAATCATATGATAACATTTTAAACAAACCATCAACTAAGGTTTGAATGGATCACTTGGCAATCATACAACAAAATGACTATAACCTTTAATTACCATTTTAACCCTAATGTAGAACTTCTGGTAGCGACTCCTTTTATAAGTTTGATAAATTCTCTACTAGATGCTCAAAACGTTAACAAAGGTAATGACACTTGAACTTGCAACTCTGCTGCTGGGAAGCCAATATTTTCATGGAACATATTGGATTTGTTACCTGACTGTGACTCACGGAAGAAATTTTTTAAGACTCATTACATGCTTATTAAAATGTTGACAATAAACTAGATCAGACCAAACCAAATTGACTCAATAAGACTTTGGAGAAAGAAATAAAAAATTGTCACTACAAATTAGGTGTTAACAAGTACATTACAAATTTTTGGGTATTAATGCCCATTATTAAGCCTAGCACTAATGGATAGAGGGATCCTCACCACACTTGGTTTATTAGTTCGATGGCTAACCCCCCTAATGTGATTTTTGGGTAGACAAGTGATTTGTGTTGAGTTATTAGAGTGTTTTTATTGATCTCCACACTCATTGATCTTGATCCCCTCCTTAGGGGGTAACACCTAAGTGTAGGTGTTTCATTGATTGGGTGGAAAGAAACTTATTAGATGTAATTCCCCCTTATTAACAGTTTGATTGTGGAGCACTAGTTTCGACTACGGGCTCGTTGTCAATATGTTGAAGGGTTACAAGTACATATTATTAATATTCTTAAATTTTGTTTATTGGTTATTGAATTCATTTATTAATTATGGATGTTTGATTTACTCGATTTGATTAGAAAAAAGGAGGAAACACCCTCCTAGCCAATTTATGGTAGGTAGGGTTTGTGTATTTTTTTCATGAGTATTGAGCATCATGAAGTTGTCTAAATCATATTCTAGGATTAAATAGTGCTAAGCTACTTTATGTAAAAAGTTATCTGGGTTCATAGCTTTTCACCTTTTAAAAAGAAGTATATCAAGGGAGAGTTAAAATATGTTTCACATACACACATATAAAATCCCATTGATTTTGTTGTTTATTACATCTAAATTCGAATCTAGGGTTTGTACACCTAAATTGTAGTGTAGTTACACCTAGAAACCCCAAAAAGGTAGTGTTAAATGGTTTAATTAGTGTCTTACAATGTAAATTTCAAATCAATTTTTTTCTCAAACTGTGATACCATTGGATAATTTGTCTTAACACATGGGAGGCCTTAGTAGGAGGAAGATGGAGTGATTTTTTCATAGCTCAAAGAAGAACAGATTGATGGTAGAAATTTCCTCAATCTCATGAGATCATATGCTTATATATTCAATTTCATTCAATGAAACTTGAAACCATAAAAAAATTCTTAGTGTGAGCATGGTGATGTTATGTATGCATTTTCATGAGTTGAAGAAGTGTACAAATACAGATAAATAACATACAATTTTTCTTTCCCTCACGTTTTGGTCAGAGAGTTGATTTGTAAACTGTCGTGGATATTCCACTGGAACAGTTCATTGCAATAGATCTAATAAATAATTGAAATATTTATTATTAAATTTATTTATCCTTTAGATCTCATACTCTTAATTATTGGTTTTATTTCTTAAAATAATGTATGAAATAGTTCAAATGCAAAAAATAGAGAACATAAATAAAGTTTTCCTCTACCTTCTTCCTAGAGTACCACTTTGCTTGCTTGGAAGTTGTCCTTTCAACCTAATCTTCCAAAGGTCATGCTTCCTGTGTCTTGTACTTCTTTACCTTTTATGAAAAACTATGTCCTCTGCCAACTCTTCTTGATCATGTGGTGTTAAATCCTCTATGGAAGTCTCATAGAGTTTGAGATTCTCCACATTCATTATTGAGTAAATGTGCATGTATAGGGGTATATTGTGCTTGTAGGCATTATCTCCCACTTTTTCCAATACCTAAAAAGGACCATATCACAAAGCCTTGATATTTTTATCATGATCTTGTAGCCTTTCCTTATTTAGTTGTAACCCTACTATGTCTCCCACTCTAAATGTTATCTCTATTCTATGTTGGTCATGTCTAGCCTTGTACTTTTCCTGTGACTTCTTCAATGTCTCCTATACTTGCAAACGGTTCTGCATGATCTTCTAAACAAATTTTTATACCTTTAATGCATCTGTTTTGAGGTCCTCCCTCACTCCTCCTTGTTATCAATATATAACATCTAAGGGTGAAGGTGGAAAATATCCAAAGAAAGTTTCAAAAGGTGACGTACCAATAGAAATTCATATTGCTCTATTATAAGAGTGTTGTATATAGATCATATTTTCATCCCAGGTGTTTGGATGCTTCTAATTGTAACCCCTCAAAAGATGCACCAAATTCTCGTTGACTACTTCCATCTACCGATCTTCCTGTGGATGGAATGTTGTAGACGTCTTCAACTTAGTGTCCATCTCCTCCCACAATGTAGTCCAAAATTTATTGAGAAATATGGTATCCCTATCTGAGATGATGCTCCTTGGTATCCCGAAGTGCACCCAGACTTGTTCAAAGAACAAGTTTGTTGCTTCCTATCCCTTGATGGTATTTTTACAAGATATAAAAATACACATTTTTTTTAGCCTATCAACTACCACAAATAAATATCCATGTCCCTTCTGTGTGGTTAGTAAACCTCCCACAAAATCCATGGAAGTGTTTTCCCAAGGTCAAGTGGGTATAGGTAAGGGATGGTATAAACCTTGCTTCCTCTTGTTGGTATTGTTGGTACAAAAAAGTATACATCCTCTAATATTCCATGTTATTTATTCTTGCATTATGGGCTAATACACATACCTCTATAAGTTAACAGTTGTCCTCCCAACACCAAAATTCCCTGCAACCTTGGAGGTATGATCCTCTCTGATAAGTTGCAATTGTTCAACTTTAGGAACACAGAGCTGTCGAGTTTCTAGAGTAAACCATTCTGAAAATGATAGTCATCCTTTCCATCACCTTCTTCTATATAAATTTATCCGTGTAGTTGTTGAAACACCTACTTGAAGTCCTCATCTTATATGTATACCTCTTTGTATGCATCATGGGTAAAATGATCCATGTGCATCAGATTCCATAATCTTGGATGTGGATGGCCATGAAAGCATGTCTGCTAACTTATTTGTGATACCATTCTTATACTTGATGACTAGATGAAATTGTTGTAAAAACCCCATCCACTTTTAATGGTTGGTTTGTTGTAGCTTACTCTAGGCCTACAAATATTGTAATGGTTGGTGATCTTTGTGGAGGATGGTCTCATTTCCCATCAAATAGTGCTTCCACTTTTTGACAGCTTATACTAAGGCATTGAACTCCTTTCCATAGGTAGGGTAGTTGAGAATCACCCCATGAAATACTTTAGAATGATAGAAGATGGGCCTTCCTTCCTAAATCAGTATTTCTCCCATGGCATACCCACTTGCATTTGTCTCCACTTCGAAGGGATTCTACAAGTTTGGTAGTGTGAGAATTGGTGCTTGAATAATATTTCTTGTCATCTCGTCAAAGGCCTTCTTATAATTATTCCCCCACTAGATGTTATGGCATTGAGTGGTGCAACTACTGTTGAAAATGAAGCTATGAACTTCCAAAAGTATTGTTCTTCCCCAAAAGAACTCTTAACTTCAATGAAATTTTTAGGAACTAGCCATTTCATGATGGCCTCCATCTTTGTGGGATATATCTTGAGCTCCCCTCCATCGATCACATACCCCAAATACACCAAACATTTTTACACAAAGTCACATTTCTTGAGATTGGACAAGAGCTTGTGCTTTTTCAAAGTCTCTAACACCTGCATAAGATGTGATATGTGCTCCTCCCAAGTAGCACTAAAACCTAGTATATAATCCAAATAAACAACAACAAATGAATCTAGATAAGGGTGTAAAACATCATTCATTAGTCTCATAAATGTAGATAGTGTGTTGCATAAACCGAATGCCATAACCAACTACTCATACAAACATTTCCTTGTCTTGAAGGAAGTCTTCCATGTATCTTCTTCTTTGAATTGTACCTAGTGATATCCTGATTTCAAATCCATCCTAGTGAAGTACTTGGCATGTTGCATTTGGTCCAACAAATCATCGATCCTTGGCAAAGGGTATTGATTCTATAGTGTAATATTATTCAATGCCCTGTAATCGATACACAACCTCCAAGTCACATCCTTCTTGGGTACAATTATGTGGGTGACCAACAAGGTGAAGTACTTGATCGAATCACACCCTACTCCAACATCTGCTACAACTACTTCTTCACTTCATTCACTTATATAATAGACTGTCTATACAGCCCAATATTCGGCAATGGGGAATCTAGAAATAATTGTATTTCATGCTCCACATTCCTCTTAGGTGGTATCCCTTTAAGCGCCTTGAACACTCCTTTGTATTCCTGTCACAACTCCTCCAACTGATGTTTCTTCTCTTTAGTACACCCCTTCAAGGATTCCTTCACTCTCATTGACTCATCATCAGACTGATTTTCTCTTAAGAAAAGAAAAGCATATTTCTTACTAGAACTAATCAACTTCTTGGCTTGGTTGGCACTCACCAGTGAGATCTTTGACTTTTCTTTATGTGCATTAATGATGTATGACTTCCCATCCTTGATTAGTCGGTATTGTTTGGCTCTCCGCGTGAACATTGCATCCCTCATATACATGTAGGGGCTTCCAAACACTACTTCCCATAAATCAAGGGGTACTACATCCAATTCCACTTCATCAATAAAATCAACACTTACAACAAATTTAATCTTACAATGTTTCATTACCTTTATTGTAATATCCCTCGGCCAAACCCATTTGTAAATGTAATATAAGTGTACTTAAGCTAGTGAGTTGTTTTGACATCATTTTGTAATGCACCTTCCATGGCATAGTGCACGCATGAACTGCGCAGTAAAATGATGTAGTATGCACATTCCCAGATACCGCGTGTAGTAACTAAAGTGTGCACAGTATGGAGGACAGCGAGCCTCATGTATATGATATGTGTTATAGGCTGGTGAGCCAATTATTATAAGTTGGGATGCTTATGTTTTGGTATTAGGCCAGAGCGCCTAGATGTTAAAGGCCAATGCGCTTATTTTGTACATGTCTTATGATTAATATAAAATGCATCGTTGTGCATAGACCAACCACAATAAAAGAGATGGGGGACTGAACTTCACCAGTTAGGGAAAGGGAGGGCCAAAATTCAAGGGAAAGGGCCAAGCTAGAGAGATTAAGCCAAAAAGGGAATATTATATTAATATTTCATAAAGCATAAAGTATGGATAATTATCTTATCCTAAGTTCTAAAGTTGGGGATAACTAGACCAAAGTAACTTCCGATATGACAAGTGTCAAGTTGGGGTATGCATTCATATCGTGGGGACTTAGCTCTTCTGGTCACTTTTCATGGGGATTCTTACCAGCATCTTGACCATCATTCTCACCATCACTTTTTCACGATGATTCCTTCCATCACTTAGTTATCCAGTCAATGATTCCATGACCATTTTCACTCACGCAGTCTGTTATCCTTGAGACATCCATTTCACCATATTTCAACCTTTTCCAATTGGTGTACCTGGTTAACTTGGAGCGGGATTGAAGAAGTGGGTTGTTAGGCCCATGAGCAATTCTCTGAGCGAGAGAATTGCTAGGGATTGATTCCTGAAGGTGATAAACTATAGCTACAGTGCTCTGAGACTTCTGGTCTAACCTGTTGCTAAAGCCCCGGAAGGGAAGTGGGGTAGCTGAGGGACTATGGAGTAGAGAAGGGGCACACTTCCTTGGGTGGGACAGGCATGTGGGGAATGAGAGGTTGTAGGTTGTTAGTTGAGTGAGCACCTGAGAAGGAGTCTTTCTTGTTGTCCATGAGCCTTAGCCTGGTTAGGAACCCTTTACCCGGGTGGAGTTCAGTCCCAACTTGGGGGTGACTCACTGTTGAGAGTGATGAACAGTGTAGTATAAGGCTGGGAGGTTCGTGGACGGTCTGTACGCAGTTGGTGACAATCTTTCCAAAATAAGCACCAATCGTATGATGAAATTATATGTTGCATTGTTATTTACATGCTTATGTTATGGTTTATCATGTATGTGATTATAATTGCCTGTATGTTATGGGTATTTCCCTGTATATGTTGCATATCTGTGGTTACTGTTATTTCAGTATAAAGTCATATATTACAGAATGTAATTGTTTGTTTATGTTTATATGTAATGCTTCCGCAAAAAGTGTTGTATGTATATGTTAAGTTGCATGCAGTTTGAAGAGAAAATTTATGTGGCATAGCTCAGTTGATTACTGGGTATGTTACTGTATGTTCCACAGTAAGAGAACGAAATTGTTCCCTAGAGTAGCATGGTCCATCCTGTTTAAGGCTGGGAATGTTACCAACTTGTGTCAGAGCATGAGAGATTTCTCTAGAGTGGCATTCCTCAGCCTGTGGGTGGTCGGGGGACGTTACAAATTGGTATCAGAGCCTCAGTTTAACCACTAAGCCTGGATGGGTCAGAGGGGTTTAGTTGAAGCGATATTCATAGAAGAGTAACTTCGAAGTGACCAAAATTCAAGTCAAGGAGCGTCCATGGAAAATGTTTGCGTGCAGGCGCGCGCGGTAAATTTTGGCACTGCACGGAAAACGTTGGCGTGCAAGTGTGCACGGTGAATTATGGCATCGCACGGAAGATTATTATGTGTGGATGCACACACTGAATCTAGCCTTGCACGGTGAGCACGCACATAGTAATGTGCACATGGGGTGTGTAAGTATTGCATAACATAGAGGAGTTTTGTTGGTACGTGCATAGTATGAGTATAAGTTGTCTCGCGAAATTATATTCAATGGTGTGTGCAGATAATTGTGCGTGATGGAACATATTGAACTTTAACATGGTACAATGCATAGGGAGAAATGCATGTGGAGTATCGATGCGCGATACCAAAACTGTGCGGAATGGATATTGGCGCACAATGCAAAAGTAGTGCACGCAAGTTGTCGGCGCGACGAAGAAGAAATGCATAATGGATATAGGTGCACGGAAAATCGTTTCACCTTGTGATGTTGCTATGAACGATAAATATGGATGTACAGGTCAAATTTTAGTGCACGCGAAGTTGTTTGGAAGGTGATGAGTCTAATTTTAATTTGCATAATATTAGAAGAAAAAGAAACGCACAACCGCATCGAAGCATTAATTAAAAGGAATTTTGAGTTTTATATCCCTCTGATTCAGACAGATGGAAGTAAAATATAAGATTACAAGAAAAGAATACTATAAAAGAAAAAAAGACTCATAACACCACCAGATAGAATTTTGTAATAAAAGGTCCAAAATCCGCTTCTGTATTTATATAATCGTATTAATCACAAAATTACAAAAAGGGGGATGATAGCAGTTATTTTGATTGTAAAAAGGGTCGTTTAAGAACAGGCCTATCATCTCTGGTGCTCCTTACCTCCGCTATCAGTTGTTCAAAAATTCGCTAAAACATACTTAATTTTAGTTGAAGGCTCACTTCAGCTTAGCGATCTCCTCCTTTAAAGAATCTAACTAGATTGGTTGATTCTCTCCAACACTTTCGGTCATTTCAGCCGTGGATTCCTCCTTCTTCTGTCGCTTTCTCCTTTTCTTCTTAGCAGCTGGCCTGTTGATGACTAAATCCTTCATAGTGGGATTCATCTTTAATTCCAACCATGAGTCTATAGCCGGCTCTATGTGGAATTTAGTCGCTAGAATGTGCACAAGGACCCTTTCCTCCTTATTCGCAGGAAAGTCTAGCATGTTGCATGAATAACCAGTCTCACTGGATTTAGCCTTGTCCATGTATCTCAGGTTGTGGAAACCGAAATTCTTTTACAGAGAGAAGAAATTTGAACAATTTGGAGATTACTTCAGTTATGGATACACAGATACATTCATACTTGAGGATTGGTAGTTATAGAATTCCAATTATGAAGCACAGACGGATTATGTACAAGAGTGTTGGGTTGCCATGCTCGGCTAATCCATTTCGAATGATTAACTTTTGAGTTCATTACATGGCGACGTTCAGCTGACATCACATGGTTGTGAAGTATCGAATGAGTGAAACAGGGTGATCTGACTAGCCATCGCCCGCTCCATGAGTGGTGGATTTGACATGTTGAGACACGTGATACCGCATCTTGGCGAAAGTGGTTTCAGAAAACCACCTTCTTGCATAGATTTATCTCTGAAGGCATCGCGCATCTATGTTTTCAAAACTTGGGTCTTATATAGAATTGTCATGGTGATAACACCAGGAAATTGGGAGAGATAATTCTAATGCATATATTGAACCAAAATGGTTCATATTTTTCATGAATTATTGAACTGTTAGCCTGATAAGTTTCGATGGTTGCACGTTTTGCAGAATTAACAACAACTAGATCAGATCAGACTAGTGCGGAGTCCATAGGAATGGAATAAGCATAGGGGAATTACAGTTAGCAAGATGAGAGCAGAGGAGTGGATGTCCATTTGGGCATTCAAGAAATGAACTCCAACGGACATGGAGAAGAAAGAAATGCAAACATGAATATGGCTAAGACCATTAAGAACTTACCGAAGGATGTCCAAATCCATAAAGCTGATAATGAAAGGATTATGAGAGCCAAAGAGAAGTGGGATGACTTCAACATGAATTTATTGGAGGGTTTGAATAGAATAGAAAAAAAATGGTTAAGGAGAGTGGCTCAAGAAAATCTAGAAGTCACAAGCCTTCGGATGAGAAAAGAAAAGAAAAAAAGTGTTAGTAGACATCACCATCATTCCCCAAGGCATTCCAATAAGAGATCAGGCAACAGCTCAAGTCTATCCCTTGTCAGAAGGTATAAAAGGTATGTGGTGGATGAGCTGCAAGGAGAAATGAACAAAATCAAACCTCCTACATTTGATGGTGAGCACAAGAAGGATGAAGATGCAGAAACATGGTTGTTGGGCATGAAAAAGTATTTTCAATTTCATAATTATTCTTCTCATGCAGAAGGTAGAATTGCTATCTATCAACTCAAAGGAAAGGCCTCCATGTGGTGGGATCAACTTGTGCAGGTGCAGCACATTGAAGATAAAAGTGTTACTTGGAGGGAATTCAAGAAGTATTTTGAGAATAAGTACTTGACTAAGAGATACTATGACAAGAAAATGAAAGAATTCTTTGAACTCAAGCTTGGAAGTATGACCATAGATGAATATGAGAGAAGGTTTTTGGAACTGTTGAAGTATGTATCTTTCATCAAGGATGAGACAGTGAAAATTCAAATTTATTTGAGTGGATTGCCATCATTCATCAGTGAAAAAATAAAGTATAATGATCCCAATACATTAGAAGAGACCATAAGGCGAGCTAAATGCCTATATGATCAGCAGAAAGCAAGGCCAGCTTTCCAAAAGGCTTGGGAAGACAATAAGAAACTTAATATGGATCGGAGGAAGAAGGGAGCTAAGCCACGATTCTTTGAAAATAATCCACAAGGACAACAAATGCATAAAGGACCCAGAACGATTGACACAAGGGGTCAAGGGCCAAGGAAACCACCTATGCAATGTTGGGGTTGTAAAGGAGATCATAGGTTCAGAGATTGTTCTCATAGAGGTGAAAAAGGTAGGGTTGTTCACAATGTACAGCAAGCTGAAATAGTGGAGGACATGGGCAGATATGTGCCAAGGATTTATGAAGCCCTGGACAACAAGCAAGTAGAGTATCAGTCCCACATGATTGAAGTGGAAGGTATGATCAACAATCAAACCATTGCTATTTTAATTGATTCAGGAGCTACTCATAGTTATATAGACCCTAAGATGGTGGAAAGTTTGCAATTTCCAAGAAGCAAGCATGGGAAATCCTGGTTGGTGAAACTGGCTACTAGAGCCAGAAGAAAAGTTAATGATATGGTTAAGTCATTCCTCATAGACATTAATGGACTGAACACCAAGGAAGATTTAAACATCTTTCCTTTAGGTTCCTATGACTGTCTAATTGGGGTGGATTGGTTGGACCAACATCACACTCTCTTAGAATGTCACAAAAAAGCATTTACTTTATTGAATGAGGAAGGGAAACTAAGGAAAGTGCAGGGAATTCCTGGGGTTGTAACCATTAGAGAAATTTCAGCATTGTAGCTAAAGAAATGTCATAGAAAAGCGTGTCAAATAATTGCAGCTCATTTAGTGGAGACACCTAGAGATAAGGTGCCAAATTTGGAAGATTATGTAGTCCTGGAAGATTTTGAATATGTGTTCAAGGAGGTACCCAGACTACCCCCAAGGAGAGACATTGATTTCTCTATAAATTTAATGCCTAGAGCAACGCTAGTATCAAAGACTCCTTACAGAATTAGTACACCAGAATTGAAGGAGTTGCAAATGCAGCTTGAAGAACTTCTGAAGAAGGGGTATATACGCCCAAGTGTGTCACCTTGGGGTGCCCCAGTCTTGTTTGTGAGAAAGAAATATGGAACACTAAGGCTATACATTGACTTCAGACAGTTGAATAAAGTGACTGTTAAGAACAAGTATCCTATGTCAAGGATTGATGATCTCTTTGATCAATTGAAGGATGCAAATATATTTTCAAAGATAGATCTCAGATCAGGATACCATCGGGTAAGGATTAAAGAAGAAGATATCAGCAAGACCGACTTCAGGACAAGGTATGGTCATTATGAGTTCACAGTGGTGCCATTTGGGTTGTCAAATGCACCATCTATTTTCATTTGCTTAATGAATGGTGTTTTCCAAGAGTATTTGGACAGGTTTGTCATTGTCTTTTTGGATGACATTGTTATATATTCCAAGTCAGAGGAAGAGCATGAACATCATTTGGGGATGGTGTTGAAAGTATTAAGGGATCATCAGTTGTATGCCAAATTGAGTGAGTGTTCATTTTATCATAAACAAATTCATTATTTGGGGCATATCATTTCAAAGGATGGGATAGCAGTGGATCCTGAGAAGATAGAGGCCATTAGAGAATGGTCAGCACCGAATAATGTGACAGAGGTGAGATCATTCATGGGTCTTGCAGGCTACTATAGAAGCTTTGTTGAAGGATTCTCAAAGATTACACACCGAATAACTTCTTTGCAAAGAAAGGGAGTGAAGTTTCAGTGGAAACTGGATTGCGAGAAGAGTTTCCAACACTTGAAACATTTATTGACAAGTTCTCCAATATTAAGGATCACAGACCCAGATGAAGACTTCGTCATATGCACCGATGCATGTAATGAAGGACTTGGTGGAGTCCTCGGTCAAAATAGGTTTGGCATATGTTATGAATCAAGGAAGTTGAAGGATCATCAAAGAAACTATGCCACTCATGATTTGGAGTTGGCAGCCATAGTGCATTCCTTGAAGAAATGGAGACACTACCTCATGGGAAAGAAGTTTGAGCTAAGAACAAACCACAATGGTCTGAAATATTTATTTGATCAGCCAAATCTAAATGTTAGGCAAAGCAGATGGTTAGAATTTCTAAGCGAATATGAATTTGATATAAAGCATATCAAGGAGAAAGAGAATAAAGTGGTTGATGCACTCAGCAGGAAGGTGCATGAATTACATGTTACAACCATTAGCATGTATCAGACTGATATTAAAAGGAAAATTATGGAGGTTGCAAATGCAGATCTGCAATACAGAGAATTGGTAGCAATGCTACAGCAAGGTAAGATGCCACAAAAGGTGGATAATTATAATTTGGGAATAGATGGAATATTGTTGTGCAAGAATGGAATTTTTGTTCCAAATGTCTAGAACTTGAAATGTATTATTTTTCATGAAATACATAATGTTCCTTATGCAGGGCACCCTGGATATTAGAAAACCATGGCAGCAATCAAGAGCCATTACTTTTGGCCAGGTACAAAGAGAGATATCGCGGAATACATCGCTAGATGTATGGAATGCCAGAAATTTAAAGCTGAGAATAGGCACCCAGCAGGGTTGCTGCAACCTTTACCCATTCATGAATGGAAGTGGGAAGTGGTGACAATGGATTTTATTACAAGATTGCCTAGAACAGGAAAGTTGCATGATTCAATCATGGTGGTGGTGGACAAGCTTATGAAAGCTGCCCATTTCATTCCACTGAAAACTACTCACAAGGAAGTAGATGTTCTTGATATTTTTATGAAGGAAGTGGAACAATTGCATGGAATTCCTAAAAAAATTGTGTCCGCCAGAGACCCGAAATTCACCTCGAATTTCTGGAAAGGATTTGGAATGAATGTGAACTTTAGTATAGCTTATCATCTTGATTCTGATGGACAGACAGAGAGGGTGAATAGAGTGATAGAAGATATACTGAGAATGTATGTGATGGACAAACCATCGAAATGGGAAGACTACCTACACTTGGTAGAATTCGCTTACAACAATGGGTGATAATGTTTTCCTGAAAGTAAAAGCTAACAGGAGTTCCTTGAAGCTGGAAAGCTGCACCAAGTTGGCAGCCAGATTTTGTGGGCCATTTGAAATCCTAGAGAGGTTTGGTCCAGTTTCTTATATGATTGCATTACCTGCATCTATGTCTGTTCATAATGTCTTCCATGTATCGTTCCTAAAGAAATATATACCTGATGATAATCATGTTATTTATTGGAATGTGATTCAGGTGGAGCAAGAAGGTGCTTTTCAAGTGCATCTGGTGCGCATTTTGGACTGGAAAGTCAAGCAGCTCCGAAACCGAGCCATAGGGATTGTAAAGGTTCAATGGACCTGGTACGGTCCTGAGGATGTTACTTGGGAGCATGAGGATGCAATGCGGACAGAATACCCGCATCTTTTTGAAGATTTTTGAAAACTCTATTGTATATGGGTGTATGATGCACTAAGGAAAGTGCATAAATAAGGGGAGGGGATTGTAATATCCCTTGGCCGAACCCAAATGTAAATGTAAGATAACTGTACTTAAGTCGGTGAGTTGTTTTGACATCATTTTGTATTGCTTCTTCCATGGCATAGTGTGCACATGAACTGCACAGTAAAATGATGTAGTATGCACATTCCCAGATACCACAAAGTATGGAGGACAGCGAGCCTCATGTATATGATATGTGTTATAGGCTGGTGAGCCAGTTATTATAAGCTGGGATGCTTATGTTTTGGTATTAGGCTGGAGCACCTAGATGTTAAAGGCCAGTGCGCCTATTTTGTACATGTCTTATGATTAATATAAAATACATCGTTGCATGCAGACTGACCACTATTAAAGAGATGGGGGATTGAACTTCACCACTTAGGGAAAGGGAGGGCCAAAATTCAAGGGAAAGGGATAAGCTAGAGAGCTTAAGCCAAAAAGGTAATATTATATTAATATTTCCTAAAGCATAAAGTATGGATAATTATTTTATCCTAAGTTCTAAAGTTGGGGACAAGTGGACCAAAGTAACTTCTGATATGACAAGTGTCAAGTTGGGGACATGCATTCATATCGTGGGGACTTAGCTCTGACAAGTGTCAAGTTGGGGACATGCATTCATATCGTGGGGACTTAGCTCTTTTGGTCACTTTTCACGGGGATTCCTACCAACAGCTTGATCATCATTCTTGCCATCACTTTTTCACGATGAGTTTCAAGATGATTCCTTCCATCACTCAGTTATCCAGTCAATGATTCCATGACCATTTTCACTCACGCAGTTTGTTATCCTTGAGACATCCATTTCACCATATTTGAGCATGTTCCCATATCCTTTTCCAGTTGGTGTACCTGGTTAGCTTGGAGCAGGATTGAAGAAGCGGGTTTTCAGGCTTGTGAGCAATTCTTTGAGCGAGAGAACTGTTGGGGATTGATTCCTGAAGGTGCTAAACTAAAGCTACAGTGATATAAGACTTTTGGTATGGCCTGTTGTTGAAGCCCTGGAAGGGAAGTGGGGCAGCTGAGGGACTATTGAGCGGAGAAGGGGCACACTTCCTTGGGTGGGACAGGCATGTGGGGAATGAGAGTTTGTAGGCTGTGGACAAGTTGTCGCGGCCGCTTCTATAGTGTCACCTAAATACTA
>CBVK0101158722.1:0-28356 GCA_900067695.1 Picea abies | reverse complement strand
CCTAAAATAAGGAAAGTGGGTTGCTACATGAAAGTATAAATAAGAGGCAAGGCTCTCTCATTTAATCACACTTGAACATATTGGATGCCTTTTGTTGTGTAAGGCTTATTGCAAGTATTCATTGATACATATGAAGTTGCAAAAGTCTGAGGTAGTACGAAGGGTTGACAGCGAAAGTTTTGGAATTACAATGAATACTAAAAAACCCAAATTTCTAAGGCGTACGAGGGTTGATAGTGTATTAGGGTCCATACATACATGAGCTGACAGTGTATTAGTGTGTGTACATACGCAGGTTGGTAGTGTATTATGGTGCATACATGTGGGTAAAGCCATGGAAACTTGAGAAGATGAAGATGTAGAGGTTCTATATTGTGAGATCAAGCTCCCAGGAAGGTATACAGTGCTCAGATACATCACATCTATCCATTGGTTCAAAAGTTATGTCTTATTTCTATGAATAGTTGGATTTTGATGTATGCATGAGAAATGGTTATGGATATTTGAGGATTCTCCCTATAGAAACTAGTGGCTGCATGGGATATTATGTATAAGTCAGATCTTCAGAAACACAGTGTTGGTATATTTATCATTGATACTTCTTGTTAGAGTTGAGGCACATATTGTATTTCTTGGCATATGGCTAAGGGTTTTTGTGGTACATGGTCGAGAGCTTGTATTGGTTGATGTATTGAGAGGGTAAATATCAAAAAGGGTTTGAAGTCTATATCATGTGAGGGTTATTATACTTGTTTATGATTACACACACTCATGGCACATGACTAGAGAGAGACATAGAGTTTTTGGGTAAAGGTTATGTATGAGGATGCATGCATAGGGTACAGATACAATCTGGATATAGTGACAAGTTACAAATCTATTTGAAAGAAGTTACAGAGGGTCAAAAGTTTTCAGAAGAAAAAATACCCTAGTTTTCAGAAGGCATACGTAGGATGCATAACAGATAGGGAGCATACATACGTAATTTTCATAACAGATAGGGAGCGTACATACACGTGCTACAGAACTACAGGTCGTGTATCTTTTGTATTTTGGTTGATACATTTTCAACTCAAGTACAGGTTGATTGCAGGGAAGTAGTACAAGTTGGTTGCAGGTTAGTGATATAGGTTGGCACAGTTGTACAACGGTATATCTCATAGTGATAGTGTGACAGTGGTTCCATCATTCTACTTGTATTTCATGGCGATTGGATGGGACAAGGACAGGTGGTTGTAGACACCTTCTGGTTGTAGCCGGAGAAATTAGGGGGTTGTAGACTCCTTCTAGTTGTAGCCAGAGAATTGGGTAGTTGGAGCTTCCCTCAGGTTGTAGCCTGAGAAACTAGGGGGTTGGAGCATGCTTCCAGTTGCAGTTGGAAAACAAAGGAAGTTGGTACTTCCAATGAAAGTAATTCTTCAAGACATATAAGAAAAATCATTATGTGGTTTTCTCCCTCTTTGGGTTTTGACATAAAAACATGGGTGTATTGTGTATGTTATGATTGCCCATTTGTTCATTGTTTATTTACTCTGCAATTATTGGATAATAATGCTACACTGATATAACACTTGCATTATATGGTTAAAAATGATTAAAATTGCTCTATTACTAATTCACCCCCTCTCTCGGTAATCCAACAATTGGAATCAGAGCAGGTTCCTTCAAAAATTAGTTTAACCACTGAAAGGTAGATCATGGAGAGAAAAAACATGTATAAAAATGGAATACCACAGTTTGCTAGACAGAAGTATGAATTTTGGAGCAGAATGATGAAAACATATATACATGCACAATGATTTGAAATTTGGCAATCAGTTATAGATGGATACAAAGAACCAACAATTCCGCCAACAAATGAAAGAACAATAAAACTCGGTCAAAATAATTCCAAATCCACAAATGCACTTCTGAATGATCCTTGTGAATCAATATTCACCAAAGTTATGCATTGTAAATCTGCTAAAGAGATTTGGGACAAACTTCAAAATATTTATGAAGGAGATTCAAAAGTCAAAGCAGCAAAGCTTCAAACTTACAGAGGTCAGTTCGAACAACTAAAGATGAAGGAAGATGAGAATATTGTAGCTTATTTCTTACGAGTCGATGAAACAGTAAATGCAAGCATAGGATTGGGAGAAGAAATAAAAGAATCTATAATTGTTCAAAATGTACTAATATCTCTTCCTATGAGATTTGACCCTGAGATATCAGCACTAGAAGAAAGAGCAGATCTAGACTCAATAAGCATGGACGAACTACATGGAATCTTCACAACATATGAAATGAGAACTGAACAGGAAAATCCAGATATAAAAGAAGCATATTTCAAAGAATCCAAAAGATCAAAGCAAAAAGGAAATCAAAAGGAAAAAGAACATAGAAGCAACAGTGACATCTCAGAAGAAGATGAAGAAGTGGCCAACTTCGTCAGAATATTGAACTAGGGAACCAGCGGCAGATATAGAGGTAAGTTTCCTTTGATTTGTTTTAATTGTGATGGTATTGGTCATTTTGATAACAAATGTCCTCATAAGAAAAATAAGAGGAATGATGATACAAGATTACTCAAATATAAAACAAACATATAAAGGCAAAATAACCACAAAGAAAGTTTTCAAGAAAATTTTATGCACCAAAGAAGACATCTCATCATCAGATGAAGATGAAGTCAGTGACAGTGAGACAGAAAGAGTTCTATTCATGGCAGTAGAAGACTCTGAAAAAGAATACACCAAAGAATAATATGAAGAGGCATAAGTTGACTACCAAGAATAATTGTTGTGTGCCATAGAAGTTACAAGAAGAGAAAAGAAGAAGAAAAAGAAGCTACAAGCGGAACTAGACAAGAAAGAAGACACTCGGGAACTAGAACAAATGATCACAAATTTGAAGGTTCAAATAGAAGAAGATAAAATAATTGAAGAAGCACTCAAAGAATAGCTAGAAGAAAGAGACAGGATCATTGGAAATTTGGAAGCAGAGATTGTCACATTAAGAAAGGATCTTCAAAAGAAAAATATGCAGAACAACTCAAAAGATTTGGATGACATTATCAGCAGTCAAAAGCCCCATCATGACAAGTCCAGACTTGGATACAATCAGACAGAAAAGGGATCAAGATCCAAAACAATAGAACAAGAAACATATCCAAAAAGATATGCAGAAACAAAAAGGGGATATGAAGACCTACAAAGAATATTACAGGGACACTCCTCCACCGACAAGATTCAGATTTCAGAATCAACGACGGATAGATAGGCCTTAGAAAGAAGAAGGATTCAGAAGAGAAAATACTTTCAAAATATCCTCAACTCCTAGGTATCAAACTGTTTTTTTTGGTTTATGTTATGCATGTAATAATCTTGGACATAAAGCTATGAATTGCAGAGCTAACAGTAGGAACATAAACAACTTTGAAAGTCATACACAAAATGGTTATCCAAGAAGGCCCAGTGAAACACGGAGAAGAAGTTACAACATGTTTGAATCATTGAGAACTAAAGTGGAATGTTGCAAGTGTAACAACTTTGAACACATGGCCAAATATTTCAAAATGAAAATTCCTCCTAGAGAACCACAACAGAACAACAACATTCACAGACAGGAACCTCAGAAGAGAACATGGATAAGAAAGAAGAATTAGTATAGCAATAAAGAATGCACACTCGCTCTACAAGCTAAGAAGAAGAAACATGGTTGGTATGTTGATAGTGGATGCTCAAAACAAATGACATGTGATAAAGACATGTTTCTTACATTAAGAAAGGAAAGATATGAATCAGTCTCATTCAGAAATGATGATTCAGCTAAAATCATTGGAAAAGGCACAGTCAGAATTGGAAACAAGAATACCAAGGCAGAAAATGTTCTACTAGTAGAATATATGAAACATAATATTCTAAGTGTGATTCAAATGTGTGACCAAGTTCATAAAGTTACTTTCGATTCAAAAAAGTGTGAGATAAGAAAAGAAAGTTTAGGAAAATTGATTTCAACAGCTGCAAGAACTTCAAGCAACATATATGAAATAAGTGAAATTGAAAATGAAAAATGTTGTCTAGGAAAGGAAGATGAAAGTTTGATATGGAACAGAAGAATGGGTCACATACACTTTGATAACCTTGTCAAATTCAACAAAAAGAAAGCAGTTAGAGAAATTCCCCAGATTATGAAACCAACCAATACTTTATGTAAGCATTGTCAACAAGGAAAGCAAACAAAGACCAGGTTTAAATCAAAAGAATATTCAACGACAAGACCACTGGAAATTGTGCATACTGATCTAGTTGGACCAACTACAACAAAGGGTTTAAAAGGTGAGAAATACTTTATGTTATTAGTTGATGATTATACAAGAATGAATGCAGTTTGATTTCTCAGGAATAAGTCATAAGCTTTTGAAAACTTCAAGGTCTACAAGGAAATGGTTGAAAATGAAATGGATTCAAAAATAAAATGTTTGAGATCTGATAATGGAGGGGAGTTCACTTCAAAGGAATTTATGGACTACTGACACAGGTATGGAATAAAAAGGCAATTCTGTGTTGCTAGGATGCCTCAACAGAATGGAGTTGTTGAAAGAAAGGACATGACAGTATAGGAAATGGCTCGAACAATGTTAATGGATTCCAAATTGACAGATATATTTTTGGACACATGCAGTGCATACATCAATTCACATTCAAAATAGATTAATGCTCAGAAACACCACTGAAAAAACTCCCTACGAGCTATGGAAAGGAAGACCAACAAATGTGAAGCACTTCAGAGTATTTGGAAGCAAATGCTACATCAAAATATAAGATGGAAGAATGGGAAAGGTTGACTCTTGTGTGGATAAAGAAGTACTTGTTGGTTACTCAAGTACAAGGAAAGCATACAAGTGTTACAATTTGAGGTTGAACAAAGTTGTGGAAAGCATCAATGTAACAATTGATGAAATAGGTGGACGAAAATTAAAGGAAGAAGAAAATGAATCAATGGAACAACTTTATGAAGAAGAAGCAAAAGATGAAGAAGAAGTATAATGGAAAGATGAAGAGGATCAGACAGAAGTAAAAGAGCAAGTTCAGAAAGTGCCTCCAAATACACCTAGCAAACGAGTACAAAATAATCATCCTTCAAATCAGATTATCAGAAACAAAGATGTAGTAGTTGGGACTAGAAGAAGAATTCACCAAAACAAATGCACTTAACACTCTCATCTACAACTGAACCAAACAGTTTTGAAGAGGCTAGCAAGGATGAATTTTGGAATAAGGCCATGGATGAATAATTGAATCAAATAGAGAATAATGACACTTGGGAATTGGTTCCAACACAAAAGAATAATAATTTGATTGGCACAAAGTGGGTATTCATAAATAAATTGAATGAATATGGACAGGTTACAAGGAATAAAGCTAGATTGGTATGTAAAGGATACGCACAGGTTGAGGGAATCGACTTTGAAGAGACATTTTTTCTAATTGCCAGAATGGAAGCAATCTGATTGCTCCTAGATTATGCATGCTCCAAGAATATTAAAGTGTAACAGATGGACGTGAAATCAACTTTTATGAATGGGGAACTTGAAGAAGAAGTCTACATTGAACAACCAGAAGGATTTTAGTTGTTAGAGAATGCAGATTATGTTTGTAAATTGAAGAAGGCCTTGTATGGTTTAAAACAGGCTCTTAGAGCATGGTACTCTAGACTGGATAAATATCTACAACGGGAAGGGTTCAGAAAAGGAATTGCAGACAACAACCTCTACATCAAGGTAACTCAAGATAGTATTTTATTAATTGAAGTTAATGTTGATGATATTATTTTTGGAAGTACTAATGATAGGTTAAGACAAAAATTTGAAAAGGATATGAAAAATGAATTTGAAATGCCATTACTTGGATAATTATCCTTCTTTCTGGGTCTTCAGATACATCAAAGAAACCAAGGAATTTTTATTTCTCAAACTAAGTATATCAGATAAATGCTAAAGAGGTTCGGAATGGAAGATTGCAAACCAGTTACCACTCCTATGAAAACCAGTTGCAAGTTGAGCAAAGATGATAATTCAAAGTCTACAAACCAAAGGAAATACAGGTAAATGATTGGTATCTTACTATGTGTGATAGCATCTAGACCATATGTAATGCAGGTAGTTGGACAAGTGGCATGATTTCAAGCAGCACCAAAGGAATCACATGTATTAGTAGTGAAGAGGATTTTCAGATATCCCAAAGGAACAAAAGAGTTTGGATTATGGTATCCAAAAGGAAATGATCTATCACTTATTACCTACACAGATGCAGATTGGGCAGGTTGCATTGATGACCGACAAATCACCAGTGGAGCAACGTTCTACTTGGGTGAGTGTTTAGTATCATGGTTAAGAAATAAACAATCATCAGTATACTTATCTACAGTCGAGGCAAAGTATATTGCAGCAGCATCATGTTGTACATAGGTTCTATGGATGAAACAAACTTTGAAAGATATAGAGTTTGAGTATGATGATCCCATTCCAATATATTGTGATAATACAAGCGCCATTAGTATCTCAAAAAACCCGATGATTCACTCCAATATGAAGCACATTCTAATAAAGTATCACTTTCTACGGGAACAGGTTTTCAGAGAAGAACATCAGATTTGAATATGTGGGAACAAAAGAACAAGTGGAAGACATCTTTACAAAACTGCTTCCAAGAGAATCCTTTGAGTATCTTCACCAGAGACTCGAAGTAATTTCTACTCCAAAATGAATTCTTTTGACTGCTTATCTTATATGTCTTACATCTACATGAGGAAGCACCATAAAGAGGATATTTTACGTCGGGAGATCAGTTTCAGGAAGAGTTCAGTCAGGGGGAGTATCTCCAAGGATAGTTTAGTTAGAAGGAGCAGCCCTCGTTGGAAAGATACATTTTCCATTGATGAAAAAGGGGGAGAGATTTATCAGATGCAAAGCACAGAGGCATGGTTCTAGGGGGGGCGATGGTCACAGGGGGAGCATGAGTGATATGACTTCAATATTACATGACATGACTTTAGTATTGCATCAGAGTGTTGCCATCAATTCCAAAGGGGGATATTTTTTATTAATTGGGTTGGTTGTCATTTATTTCAACCCTTGAAGAAAGTATGGTAGCGAATTCTGATAGCACAAAGGTTTGGGTAATGGACCCAAGTTTGTTTGATGGATAATGGTATGATTTTTGATATATTTTTTGGTAAGACTATTCTATATGGATAGTACATGTCATGTCATTTCCGATGGTATGTGGAACGTCACATAACTCCTCACGGTTAGAGAGTTATGGCCAAGTGAAGTTGGAGAACCCTCATGAGTCATCTAGAAGCCCCAAAAAGTCAAAGTGTTTGCAAAATAAATTATTTAAATAATAAAGTTAATGGATAACTCCCTAAAATAAGGAAAGTGGGATGCTACATGAAAGTATAAATAAGAGGCAAGGCTCTCTCATTTAATCACACTTGAACATATTTAATATCTTTTGTTGTGTAAGGCTTATTGCAAGTACTCATTGATACATCTGAAGTTGTGAAAGTCAGAGGTAGTACGAAGGGTTAACGACGAAAGTTTTAGAATTATAGAAAATACTTAAAAACCCTAATTTTTGAGGTGTACACGGGATAACAGTGTATTAGGGTGCATACATACATGGGCTGACAACATATTAGGGTGTGTACATATGCAGGCTAGCAGTGCACTACGGTGTGTACATGTGGGTAAAGCCATGGAAACTTGAGAATATGAAGATGCAGAGGTTCTATATTGTGAGATCAAGCTCCCAAGAAGGTCTACAGTGCTCAGATACATCAGATCTATCCATTGGTTCAAAAGGTATGTCTTATTTCTATGAATAGTTGGATTTTGATGTATGCATGAGAAATGGTTATGAAGATTTGAGGATTCTCCCTAGAGAGACTAGTGGCTACATGGGATATTTTGTATAAGTCATAACTACAGAAATACAGTGTTGGTATATTTATCAATGATACTTCTTGTTAGAGTTGAGGCACATCTTGTATTTCTTGGCATATGGCTAAGGGTTTTTGTGGTACATGGTCGAGAGCTTGTATTGGTTGATGTATTGAGAGGTTGAATATCAGAAAGGGTTTGAACTCTATATCATATGAGGGTTATTATACTTGTTTATGATTACACACACTCATGGCACATGACTGGAGAGAGATATAGAGTTTTTGGGTAAAGGTTATGTATGAGGATGCATGCACGGGGTACAGATACATTCTGGATATAGTGACATGTTACAGATCTATGTGAAAGAAGTTACAGAGGGTCAAAAATTTTCAGAAGAAAGAAAACCCTAGTTTTCAAAAGGAATAAGCAGGTTGCATAACATTTTGGTCGTGTACATACGCGGGCTGCATAACAGATAGGGTGCATGTTGCAGAACTACATGGCATGTATCTGTTGTGTTTTGGTTGATACATGTTCAGTTCAGGTACAGGTTGATTGCAGGGAAGTAGTACGTGGGCTGACAGTGTATTAGGGTGCGTACATACGTGGGCTAACAGCATATTAGGGTGTGTACATACATGGGCTGGAAGTGTATTAGGGTGAATACATGTGGGTAAAGTCATGGAAACTTGATAATATGAAGATGCAGAGGTTTTATATTGTGAGATCAAGCTCCCAAGAAGGTCTACAGTGCTCAGATACATCAGATCTATCCATTGGTTCAAAAGATATGTCGTATTTCTATGAATAGTTGGATTTTGATGTATGCATGAGAAATGGTTATGGAGATTTGAGGATTCTCCCTAGAGAGACTAGTGGCTTCATGGGATCTTCTGTATAATTCATATCTACAGAAATACAGTGTTGGTATATTTATCTATGATACTTCTTGTTAGAGTTGAGGCACATCTTGTATTTCTTGGCATATGGCTAAGGGTTTTTGTGGTACATGGTTAAACGCTTGTATTGGTTGTTGCATTGAGAAGTTGAATATCATAAAGGGTTTGAATTCTAGATCATGTGAGGGTTATTATACTTTTTTTATGAATACACACACTCATGGCACATGACTATAGAGAGATATAGAGTTTTTGGGTAAAGGTTATGTATGCGGATGCATGCGACGGGTACAGATATAGTTTGGATACATTGACAGGTTACAGATCTATGTGAAAGAATTTACAGAGGGTCAGAAGTTTTCAGAAGAAAGAAAACCCTAGTTTTCAAAAGGCATACACAGGTTGCATAACAGTTTGGTCACGTACATACGTGGGCTGCATAACAGATAAGGCGCATACATATGCATGTTGCAGAACTACATGTCGTGTATCTATTGTGTTTTGGTTGATACATGTTCAATTCAGGTACAGGTTGATTGCAGGGCAGTAGTACAGGTTGGTTGCAGGTTAGTGGTACAGGTTGGCACAGTTGTATATTGTTATATCTCACAGTGATAGTGTGACAGTGATTCCATCATTCTACTTATATTTCAGGGTGGTTGGATGGGACAAGGATAGGTGGTTATATCCACCTTCTGATTGTATCCAGAGAACTTAGGGGGTTGTAGCCTCCTTCTGGTTGTAGCCAGAGAATTTTGGATTTGGAGCTTCCCTTAGGTTGTATCCTAAGAAACTAGGGGGTTGGAGCCTCCTTCCAGTTGTAGCTGGAAAAAAAAGGAAGTTTGTTCTTCCAATGTATGTAATTCTTCAAGACATATAAGAAAAAACATTCTGCAGTTTTCTCCCGCTTTGGGTTTCCATGTAAAAACATTGGTGTACTATATATGTGTATGATTGCTCATTTGTTCATTGTTTATTTACTCTGCAATTATTGGATAATAATGCTCCACTGATATAACACTTGCTGCAGTATATGGTTTAAAAGGATTAAAATTTCTCTATTACTGATTCACCCCCCCTCTCAGTAATCCAACAGTAACTTGACTATGATGAACATAGATGAGCTTCTTCAATAGGGGTAGAAGCAGAGGAGGAAATAGAGGAAGAAGAAGCAGAGGGCCTAATACATTTTGGCAGACTGGTGGGAAAAAGAAACTAAGGTTCTCTATTCACTTTGATGTTGACTCTAATGATTTATAACAACTAATCCAAACTTTCCATTTAAACCTTGATGTACAACATACCTTGCCACAACCCCAAACACCCCTTAATGTTATCTTGCAACCTCACCCTGGTATTGTTCATGTTTTTGAATCACTTGTGCAACATCACAATGATGGATTGGGTATTTTACCCACTAATCCTTCTTTTAGAGCCAATAAAAGGCCCATTAACCCCCCTCCTCCACCATTACATAATATTTCCACTAATGCATATTTTCCTTCACCTCCAGTTCAACCAATACTACCAATTCACATTGTTGCTACACATGAGTCTATGCCTCCTCCTCCAAAATATCACAAAACTACACCACATGGCTCTCAAATTGGCAAAGGAAAGAAACCTATCATTTCTACCATGATGACCAAATCCTCTTCCTCTACTCACTCAAAGATGAAATGAACAAGTAGTGGGAAGAGAAGTTTAAATGATTTTCATCCAGAGGTAGCCCAATTGCAAGAAAACAAGACTTTGTATGAAGACTTCATTGGAGAAAGGGAAGAATTTAAAAAAATAAATAAAAAAAAATCCATGGGCTATTTTGATTATGTTTATTATGATATTTGACTATGACACTATTTTGGGGACACATGGCAGAACCATGATATTTACTTTTGACACTTTAAAATATCATGTTTTATTTATGGGAGATACAAGTGATATATGTCATGGTAATTGAATGCATGTTTATGGTATGCTATATGATGCTAATATATTTATATATTTGATGATTATATCATGGAGCGACAAGGAAAATATATTATTGAAATAAAGGGTGCATAATAGAGGGGGACCCCACCTATTTAGTTATTATAGTATTTATTAATTATCCTTATCATTAAGTTACTTGACATATTTTAGCTAAAGTTATTTAACTTAAATAACTAAAAGTAGTTCAACTACTTGAGAACTACCTTTTAGAAAATAAAAGGAAGTATAGAAGGACAAAGAAGACATGAGAAATGGAGAACACTTCTGATAAGGTTTTCTCTTGTTTCATATTGATATTTCTGAATTTCATTCTTTCATTGAGTTTCTTTAAGGGAGAAATCCTCTTGTTGATAGCAGGATCATTCTAAAGGTGGAAAAGAATAAATAAGTAAGAAGCATTGATATTTGACAAGCTTCAGAATGTTATTCATTTCTCTTGGCAGTATGTGTATTTTTGTTAGAATCCTTGAATTAAGTTTCAGTTCTGATTAATATTATTTTGCAAAGTCAAGACTTGATGAGATTGTGGCTTGGTTGATCCAGTATATTTCGGTCTTGGACATTTTCTTTCAGACACCAATTGTCTTTGTATGATTGTTAAATTCCATCCTAGACTTCTATGTCTAATTTTGGTCCCTGCCCTTGTAGGGGTTTGAAAAGAGGCATTTTGTTGTAACTCAGAAAAGATATCATTAATAAAAAAGATGGTTTTTCTCAATTGAGACTTGTGTTACTATTTTCCAGATAGTATGTATTCTTCACTTCACTCATTTTAATGCTTCAATCATTTACATATAAACATTTTACATTTTTTTTAAAAAGCAACAACATACAGCTTGATAATAGCATAAGGCCCAAGAATACTTTTTTTAAGGGATGATTGATGTTTTTACATAGGCTATAAACCCAGGGTAACATTCCCGCCTATATCACCTTAGCATAGTGAGATTCAAAAATGATTGAGTGAGGACTTTCCATTCCTCAACTCAACAAGTCTCACACAGTCTCTCCTAGTTTCTGATTGATCTCCTTAATCTTCGTAATGCATTGAGATTCTAACTTAGGATTATGGAACTCCTTAAGAAGATATCACTTCATTTCTATCAAGGACCTTGTCTATCCCGCTGGAGCAGTTGCCTTGTACTTCATGTACCACATTAGGGCTCTTTCCCTAAAAGTGGTCTCCAGTTATGAAATATTTGATGCTTCGTCTATGATCCTCTTCACAAACCATATAGATTCACACATAAACCAATGTTTCTCTGCATCATCCTTACCCATCCCATGGAGCACGGGTAGCCTCAGAGTCCTATCATAATTCACCATTCTCAATCTAGGGTTGTTTCCTCATGAATGAATACTTACTGTTTGGGATCTTGGTACTAATAATTTCCCTTGTGAAGTATTGATGACTTCATCCTATTCTTCACTCGTATCTTCTCTCCTTTCTTCTCCTACTACTTTTCTACTCTTATCACCACATTGTCTGTTGTTCTTTCTTCTTGGTTGCAAATGCACAAGGGGTGTGGTTCAAAGAGTGGGTACCTCGATCTTCTCCCATCATTTCTTGTAAGGTAACCTAGAGAGTTTCCTACCTATAGCCGCACAAGACCATCTACTATCACTAACTCCTCTTCCCTTCCTCGTGGGGGACCTTCACCATCCTCTCCTACTTTCACACCTTTACTCTGCACCTCCTTGAAGAATCTCACAATAGCCAAGGGTAGCAGACTTCGTCTTCTCTACCCCTATGTGAGTGATTGAGTGAGGACTTTCCATTCCTCAACTCAACAAGTCTCACACAGTCTCTCCTAGTTTCTGATTGATCTCCTTAATCTTCGTAATGCATTGAGATTCTAACTTAGGATTATGGAACTCCTTAAGAAGATATCACTTCATTTCTATCAAGGACCTTGTCTATCCCGCTGGAGCAGTTGCCTTGTACTTCATGTACCACATTAGGGCTCTTTCCCTAAAAGTGGTCTCCAGTTATGAAATATTTGATGCTTCGTCTATGATCCTCTTCACAAACCATATAGATTCACACATAAACCAATGTTTCTCTGCATCATCCTTACCCATCCCATGGAGCACGGGTAGCCTCAGAGTCCTATCATAATTCACCATTCTCAATCTAGGGTTGTTTCCTCATGAATGAATACTTACTGTTTGGGATCTTGGTACTAATAATTTCCCTTGTGAAGTATTGATGACTTCATCCTATTCTTCACTCGTATCTTCTCTCCTTTCTTCTCCTACTACTTTTCTACTCTTATCACCACATTGTCTGTTGTTCTTTCTTCTTGGTTGCAAATGCACAAGGGGTGTGGTTCAAAGAGTGGGTACCTCGATCTTCTCCCATCATTTCTTGTAAGGTAACCTAGAGAGTTTCCTACCTATAGCCGCACAAGACCATCTACTATCACTAACTCCTCTTCCCTTCCTCGTGGGGGACCTTCACCATCCTCTCCTACTTTCACACCTTTACTCTGCACCTCCTTGAAGAATCTCACAATAGCCAAGGGTAGCAGACTTCGTCTTCTCTACCCCTATTACCACTAATTATGGTACCTTCACTAGATACCCTACTCCTAAGGTTGTGCTTCTTTGTCGGCATATCTTTGTTTGTGCTCCTCTCTAGCACAATACTCTCTCCTGCACTTTCTTCTGGTGTGGTTCTAGGTCTGACCTCTTGTCTCGCACCCCTTGCTACCTTCTCTCTTCTCCTTTGTTCTACTTTTCTCCTTAACTTAACTCTTCTTGTGTATATTTCAACTCTTTCTCTCCTCTGCTCCTCTAGGTCCATTCTTTCCCTCACCTCATATTAACATATTCTAGATCCTCTCAGTGAATCCATCTCCTCTCTTTATTCTCCCCCTTCTTTTCATCCCCCCAACACTAGGGGAGTCTACTTAATCATTCTATCAGGTTCCATGCACATCAATCATTTCTCCATGAACAACATCTTGATCCACAACGAGATTTATTCTAGCATCCTTTTTCGAGGACCTTCAACAAGGTTTCTTTCAACATCGCTGAAAAAGTCACTATATTCTATAACAAACTCAATAATGTATCCTTCCTTTACTTAGAAAAAACAGAAGTTGATTGCTTGAGCCCACTTATTATCCAATGCCTTCAGCCTATCAACTTTAGTATAGTCCCAAACCAATGGTTCTTGAGGTCTCAAAGTAGTATTAGTAGTAGTCTTCCTCTTCAATCATTCATACAATAAACATGGAAACACATAAAATAAAATCTCATGCAAGCTAGTGTAGATATATCTCTCCTTTTAACATTCCACATTGGTGATCAAACCCTGTGTCTCTCATCGAGCAAACTCATCTTATTTTTCATTTAACCACTATTGTATTTCCTCCTGAGATGGATACCACCTCATTCTCTCCCTTCATCATGCAATACAAAAATCTTCAGATCCTGACAACATAACCATTTGTTGGCTCACTTCTGTTCATCCTTCCTAAGGCTAGTGGGTTGATGACATAGGGTTCATCCATAGTTGAACAAAAAAAACCCAAGTGTCAACATATCAATCCTCGGTCTAGGACTGAAAAAGGTCTCACCTGTGATGCCATGAGAATCACAAAGACCATGTGATCTTGTGTCAGAGATGAAGGGTTAAAATACACTAGGAAGCCACTCAGATTGACATTAACACATTTCATTACAGTTCATTATGATATTAATAGCATGCAACATTACCATATTCATCCCTTGAACTCATAATTAACATAGTAAATAATAGGAATAACAACAACTTTGTATTATTTCCATTCCAACAGTGGCATACATAGACCAAGAGAATCACAATTCATTGGGAATAGCGCTCTCATACATTCTATTAGTGATGCATTACAAGGTGTCATGCACTTTATATCATACTTTGCACATAATACTAAGCTAACTCTAATACAAACTCCTTACAAAATTGTTCCATCCACATATAATATTACTACTCAGACGTGCAACATGACTCATGAAAAAATAGGCTAGATTGATTTATCTTGTGCTATATACCTCAAACTCTCTAAAATATTTTCTTTGTCTTCACTGCTCCTTTTATTTCCTTCTCTTCTCTATTATTTTCTCCTTTGGTCCACTCGCTCTATTGACTCCCATTTCCACATGCTTCTACCACTTGCTTGCAACCCACGTAGCCTCTTTGGAGTCCTGACAGTCCTAACGAACTTTCCAACTCATCCTTTAACTACTCCACGATCTCTCGTGTTGCCTGAGTTAATCACTAGGGAAGATTCTCAAAGATCTTATTGATTTGGCATGCATGCGATATCCCCCTTATTGACGGCACACATTATAGAGCTTCAATTGGCGCGCATTCCTTATTTCATCCTTCACACAACTGCTTATGTGTGGGAAAAACTAGAGTGCCCACACAATCGTTCTTATGCGCACGCACAATATTTACCCCAAAACTTTAGGTGCCAACAAGGTTACTAGGAAAAGCTTTCTCATAATATGGCTTAAGTATTTTCAAAATACCAAACATAAACATAACAATGGTGACTTCATCAAGCAATCTCTTAGCTTGGTCTCTTATATTAATTTTCAAGTGTTGTTATATTCTCAATGCATCCACTTAGTGTTTAAACAATAACCAAATATTTATATCCAACATTTTTATTCCATCTACTTTTCTGGAAGAGCAATTTCCCAATAATCAATCAAACTCCTAATTTACAAGTTAATATTAACCTTCTCATTAAAAAACTGCAATATAAATTCTTCCAATTCTTTCAGGTGCTTACCCAGGCGCAGTTTCACTTGTGTCAGTCGAAGAAGCAGCACTAAGAGCAGAGGCATAACCCATTGCATATCCAGTTTCACTAATTCCAGTTATTGCACTACCAGTTCGTGATCAAGAGCCAGCAGATCCTTTAGCTCGAGCAGATCCAGCATAAAAATAGCAGCATAAGTAGATTAAGCAGTCGATTCAGTAATTCCTGAGTTTGATTCTGTCGATTATGAGTTTAAAATCTCCCTTAGTCCCTTTTAGTCTATTATTTCCTTATTATCTTAACATACTTTTAAGTTAACGAACCATTTTTCTTCCTTATCCTCAACTTCACATTAATAATAAAACACTTTAAAAAAATAACAACCTCACATTAATAATAAAACACTTGAAAATAATAGGTTGATATCCTTAAATTAAAATGTAATGTTGTCCCAATGGGACTAAATGGATATACAGGGAAGATCACCACAAATTTAGTATTCTAAAGAATACTTCACATCATTCAACTTTATCATTAAGGAAGAGGAATCAAAATGGAAAAACTTTAAAAATCTTCCTCGAAGTCTTAGTAGCCCACCATGATTTGCCCTTTAGTAGCCCACCATCAAATATTATTTGTGTTGTAGCCCATTGTCCTATGTACAAACATGTATACATAATACAATTTTCCTCGAAATGGAAAACTTTAAATAGCTTCCGAGGTCTTGCAAGTCCTAAAGTTCCAATGTGAACCCAGGTTTGTCCTTTAGTAGCCCACAATCAAATATATTATGTGTTGTAGCCCATTGTCATGTGTACAAACATATATACATAATACCATTGATTTTGATGTTTGTAAATCACATTTCAATGATATCTACGATCCGAATAAAGCCCTATCATCCACAAAAGCATTTAGAGGTCCTTAAGAACTTGGTTTCTTCCCTATAATATCTTGTCCTCTGTAACACGAAAACAAGAATACAAAAAGGGAAGAATAAGTACAGATGAGAAGGATGAGACAATGTGTTTGGTAAGCTATGGGGAAATAAGCTTTTTAACTTAGACATTGATGGCAGTGACAAGTATAATGTATAGAAATTATAGGAATTATTAATGTGAAAAAATATTTTATCATAAAAGTAATAATGTATAACAGTATAAGGAAGGATAAAAGTAATAATGTATAACAGTATAAGGATATTGTATAAATAATAATTATAAATTAAAAAGATTTATAAAATAAGGTGTGGTAATAATGTTATGGATGATAATGATAATGATGTTAGAGATAACATAAAATTATACATAATAGAGTTTAAGGAAAATTTAAAGCATTAAAATTGTTATATTGGAAAAATGTGTTTACAATTTGGTTGAAGCATTATTCGAGTTTACTATTTTGCTGGTTTGATTTTATGTTGTGATGTTTCAACTTTGTGGAGATATAGAAGATCCAAAGCACTTTTTATACCTTGAGAAATCCTAAAACTAGTCATTATTGAATCTTGCTATGAAGATATCTAAAACACCAATTTTTTAGACAAAATTTTATCTTTCTTTCTTATAAAAGCTTTTATACATATATCAAATTTCAATCTAAATAAAAAGATAACAATTATTTTAATTTTAATTAAGGTTTTGAAAATTGAACCATTACTCGTATCTATTACCCAACAATCCAACTATATGCATATTGATATTTCCCTCTTAAAATTCTAAGAACATGTGATTGGTAATGTGCATGAAAAGAACAAGTTTATTTAAAAAATCATGAGACTACCATTCTAATCGAATATGCATACACCTATGCATTTGTAGAGAAGATTAGAAAATATGAATGTTTGAATAGATGATAGTTGGGTTGTCATGTATATTTGGGATCTTCAAACCAGATTAAAAAGTAAACATTGTATCTGTGTTATTTGTAAATTCAATAAGTTAAAATAAGCTTTGGTGTCTATTTACTAAGAAAAAAATGCGAGCAATAAAGTTGATAATGCGAGAGTTTGTGACTTTGAATCATTAAGAAAAAATACGAAATAAAAGTATATGATAAGATACCTATATTATTTGAACTTATTTTGGATTTCTGTGTAGATGGATACGTAATGATGTTGGTGGGGATAATAGTCATCCATCAAGGAGTGAAAGTTTTGGGATAACTTTTCACATGGTAGTCTCTCTGCAAGAAAATGCGATCAAATTTTACAAATCCATGTGAAGCTCATCTATATTCGTCAAAGTTCTACTAGCATACACCTCTATGTGGAAAACTATATGTTACAACTCATAATGGAATTGATCTCTAGAAGCCACACATTTTAGTAACTCAACATTTAGAGAACACAAAACTAAAAGTCGTCTAATCATGTAGGAAACTATTTTTTTATTTGTCAAAATCTGACAATACAAAAATTTAGAGTTCCCATCAACCCAAAATTTCAATCAAATCGATTCATAATTAGGAAAAAACTCTAAAAACATTGTTTCATTATGCACGAATTATACCTATACTTCTACCAAACTCTTATCAAAATCTACACTATTATTATAATTAGGAACAATCTACCACCAAATTCTTATCAAATTCTACACTATTATTATTATTAGGAGCAGTCTATTCATGTAGCATTATTTTCTTCCCTGTGAAAATCCAACAACCTAACAATTTAAATTTCCCTCCTCGTGGGGGACCTTCACCGTCCTCTCCTACTTTTGTGCCTCTATTGTGTGCCTCATCTTCCTCTGAGGTTGCAGCATCTCGCAACAACCAAGGGTATAGGACTTTGTCTTCTTCGCCCCTACTACTACTGCTACTTCTTCTGGTATCTTCATTAGATAACATACTCTTAACGTTGTGCCTCTTTGTTGGCTTATATTCATTTGTGCTCCTCTATGGCATAGTACTCTCTCATGCACGTATTCCTAGTGTGGTATTCTCCCTTTTTATTATGGGCATGACCCATTATCTCGCACCCATTGCTACCTTCTTTTCACTCCTATGTTCTAGTTTCCTCCTTAGCTCAACTCTTCTTGTGTATCTTTTGTCTCTTTCTCTCCTCTGCTCCTCTAGGTACATTCTTTCCCACACCTCATCTTAACATCTTATGGATCCTATTACCAAATCCATCTCCTCTCTCTTTCCCCCTTCCTTTCATTTCTTCAAGGGTTGACATCAATGACAACCAACCTTAATCAACAACATTGTCTATTGTTCTTTCTTCTTGGTTACAAATGCACAAGAAGGGTGGTTTCAAGAGGGGTTACCTCCTTCTTCTCTAATCATTTCTTATGAAGGAACCCATAGAGTTTCCTACCTACAACCACACAAGACTATCTATTATCACTAACTCATCTTCCCCTCCTCATGGCAGACCTTCACCATCCTCTCTTACATCCATGTCTATAGTATTTTCCTCATCTTCCTACGAGATTATGGCATCTCAAAATAGCCAAGGGGTTCAAAAAATTTCTTCTCTACCCCTATTACCACTAGTCCTAGTATATTGATTGGATATCCTACTCCTAACGTTGTGCCTTTTCAATGACCTATCTTCACTTGTGCTCAGCTCTGGAATAATACTCTCTCTCTCTCACTTCCTCATGGTGTAGTCTCCTTCCTCTTCATTATGGGCATGACCCTCATCTTTCACCCCATGCTACCTTCTTTCCGCTCCTTTTTTTTTTTATTTCCTCCTTATCTCAACTCTTCTTGTGTATCTTTCAACGCTTTCTCTCCTCTAGTCCTCTAGGTCCATTCTTTCCCTCACCTCATCTTAGCATCTTTTGGATCTTCTTTGCAAATCCATCTCATCTATCTTTTTCCCCCCTTCTTTTCATCCCCCGCCCCCAAATTCTAGGGGATTCTACTCAGCTATCCTATTAGGATCCATGTGCATCAATCTTTTCTCCATGAGCAACATCTTGATCCACAGTGGAATTTCTTCTAGTGACATTTTTCAAGGAACTTTAACAAACTTTCTTTTAGCTTTGTTGAAAGAATCATTGTATTCTACAAAAAATCAATAATGTATCCTTCCTTCACATGAGAAAACCAGAAGTAAATTGCTCAATCCAACTTATTATCTAATGTATTTATCCTATCAACTTTAGTATGGTCATAGAATAGTGGTTTATGAGGTCTCAAAGCAGTATTAGTATCAGTCTACCTCTTCAACTGTTCATACAACAAACATGGAAATTCAACAAAGAAAATATCATGGAAGTCATTGTAGATATACCTCTCCTTCCAACATTCCACATTGGTGATCAAACCCCGAGTCTCTCATCAAGCAAACTCATCTTCTTTTGCAATTCACCACTCTTATATTTCCTCCCGAGATGGATACCACCTCATTCTCCCCCTTCATCATTAAATACAAAACCTTCAGGTCTGCACAACAAAACCATTTGTTGGATCACTTATGTGCATCCTTCCTAACGTTGGGGGATTGATGACCCAAGGTTTGTCTAGAGTTGACCAACAAAACCCCAAGGTGTCAGCATATCAATCCACGATCTAGGACTGAATAAGGTCTCACCCGAGATGCCATGAGAATCACAGAGACCATCTGATCTTGTGTAAGAAATGAAGGGTTAAAATACACCAGGAAGCCACTCGAGATGGCATTCACATATTTCGTTATAGTTCATTATGATATTAACAACATGCAACATTATTGTATTCATCACTTGAACTTATAATCAACATAGTGAATAACAAGAATAACAACAAATTTATATTATTTCCATTACAACAGTGGCATACATAGAACAAGAGACTCATAATTCATCAGGCATAGCACCCTGCACTCTCATACATTCTATCAGTGATGCATTGCAAAGTGCCATGCGCTTTCTATCAAAATTTGCACATAATACCAAGCTGACTCTATTGCATACTTCTTACAAAATTGTTCCAGCCACATACAAAACTACTACTCAAACTTGCAACATGACTCATGCAAAAATAGGCCAGAATGATTTCTCTTTTTCTATAGACCTCGAACTCTCCGAACTCTTTTCTTTGTCTTCGCTGCTCCTTTTTTTTCCCTTCTCTACTCTAGCACTCTATCACTTTTGTCTCTTCTCCACTCGTTTTACTGACTTCCAGTTCCACACACTTTTGTTACCCGCATGCATCCCATGTAGCCTCTTTGGAGTCATGGCATTCTTAACAAACTTGTCAACTCATCCCTTAACTTCTCCATGATCTCTCGTGCTGCTTTAGTTAATAATTCAAGAATATTCTCTAAGATCTTCTTCTTGATTCGGTTTGCATGTGGTATCTTCCTAATTCTTAGTGCGCATTATAGAGCTTTGATTGGTGCATGCATCTTATTTCATTCACCACACATTTGTTGATGTGTGTACAAAATTGGAGTGCATGTACAACTGTTCTTGTGTGTGTGCACAATATTTACCCCAAACTTTGTGTGCCACCAAGGATACTAGGTAAGGCTTTCTAATTGCCTTCCTTTTCTACCGATGCTTCCTACAATAAGCTAATTTTCAAAATCAAAAGATAAGGTTTATAGATCAAGGGATTGGTATAGATAATTGGAGATTGGTAATTTACAAACTTTAAAGTATTCTCATAATATGGCTCAATTATTTGCAAAATATCAAACATAAGCATATCAATGGTGACTTCATCAAGCAATCTCTTAGCTGAGTCTCTTATATTAATTTGCAAGTGTTGTTATATTCTCAATGCATCCACTTAGTGTTTAAACAATAACCAATTTTTTATATCCAACATTTTTATTCCATCTACTTTTGTGGAGGATCAATTTCCCAATAATCAATCAAACTCATAATCTACAAGTTAATATTAACCTTCTCAATTAAAAACTACAACATAAATTATTTCAATTCTTTCATCTCACTTGAATTCCAAAGTCCTTTTAGTCTATTATTTCCTTATTATCCTAGCTTAATTTTAAGTTAAACAACCATTTGTCTTCCTTATCTTCAACTTCACATTATAATAAAACACTTAAAAAGGTAATAGGTTGATATCCTTAAATTAAAATATAATGTTGTGCCAATGGGATAATTGGATATGCACGTAAGATCACCACAAATTTAGTATTTTAAAGAATAGTCCACATCACTCCACCCTACTTTATCATTAAGGATGAGGAATTAATAACTAGCCTTGTTACAATTTTTGGTGACCTTGCTAATTTGTCTATATAAGGTATTATACTAGGTAAAGTAAAAGAATATATATACACTTATTATCTACTTTTCACCTCATCTTCCTATGAGGTTGTGATATCTCACAACCAAGGGGGGTGGAATTTGTCTTCTCTTCCCCTACTACCACTACTTCTAGTATCTTCACTGGATACCCTACTCCTAGCGTCACGCCTCTTTGTCATTCTATCTTCGTTTGTGCCCCTCTATTGCATAGCACTCTCTCCCACACTTCCTCCTAGTGCGGTCTCCTTCCTCTTCATTCTGAACCTAACCCGTCATCTTTCACCCCTTGCTACCTTCTTCCCACTCCTATGTTTTGCTTTCCTCATTAGCTCAACTCTTCTTGTGTATCTTTCATCTCTTTCTCTCCTCTACTCCTCTAGGTCCATTCTTTCCCTCACCTCATATTAAGATGTTATGGATCCTCTTAATGGATCCATCTCCTCTCTCTTTTTTCCCCTTCTTTTCATCCCCCCCAGCACTACGAGAGTCTACTCAACCATTCAATCAGGTTGCATGCACATCAATCTTTTATCCGTGAACAACATCTTGATCTACAACGAGATTTCTTCTAGAATCCTTTTTCGAGGACCTTTAGAAAGATTTATTTCATCCTTGTTGAAAGAGTCAATGTATTCTACAACAAACTCAACAATGTATCCTTCCTTTACTCAAGAAAACTAAAATTCAAATGCTCGAGCCCACTTATTATCCAATGCGTTCAGCCTGTCAACTGTAGTCTAGTCCTAGACTAGTGGTTCTTGAGGTCTCAAAGTAGTATTAGTAGCAGTTTTCCTCTTCAACCATTTATACAACGAATATGGAAACTCAACAAAGAAAATCTCATGCGATTCAATGTAGATATACCTCTCCTTCCAACATTCCATGTTGGTGATCAAACCTTGAGTCTCTCATTGAGAAAAATCATCTTCTTTCACAACTAACCACTCTTGTATTTCCTCTCAAGATGGATACCACCTCATTCTCTCCCTTCATTATGCAATACAAAACCTTCAGGTACTAGCAACATAACCATTTGTTGGCTCACTCTCGCACATCCTTCCTAATGCCAGGGGGTTTATGACCCAGGGTTTGTCCACAGTTGACGAATAAAACCCCAAGGCATCGAAATATCAATCCTTAGTCTAGGACTAAAGAAGGTCTCACTCAAGACGCCATGAGAATCACATAGACACTCTGATCTTGTGTTGGATATGAAGGGTTAAAATACACAAAGAAGCCACTCGAGCTAATGTTCACACATTTTGTTACAGTTCATTATGATATTAATAGCATACATCATTACCATATTCATCCTTTGAACTCATAATCAACACAGTAAATAATAGGAATAACATCAACTTTATATTATGTCCATTCCAAAAGTGGCATACATAGACCAAGAGATTCATAATTCATTAGGAATAGTGCCCTGTGCTCTCATACATTATATCAATGATGCATTACAAGGCGCCATGCACTTTCTATCAAAGTCGACACATAATACTAAGCTGACACTATTACAGACTCCTTAGAAAATAGTTGCAGGCACATACAAAACTACTACTTAGACTCACAACGTGACTCATGCAAAAACAAGCCAGATTGATTTCTCTTCTATTGCAGACCTCATACTCTCCGAACTCTTTTCTCTATCTTCCCTACTCCTTTTTCTTTCCTTCTCTGATATGGTGCTCTGTCACTTTCACCTCTGCTCCACTTGCTCTGTTGAATGTCAGTTCTATATGCTTCTTCTATCCGCATGCATCCCACATAGCCTCTTTGGAGTTGTGGCAATCTTAACAAACTTTTCTTCTCATCCCTTAACTGCTCCATGATCTCTTGTGCTTCTTAAGTTAATCATTCATAAAGATTCCAAAATATATTCTTCTCGATTCGGCATTCATACGGTATCTTCCTGATTCTTGGCGCGCATTGTATAGATCTGATTGGCACACATGCCTTATTTCATCTGTCGCATGGCTACTAATGTGCACACAAAACTAGAGTGTGCACACAATTGTTCTTGTGCACACACAATATTACCCCAAAACGTTGTGTGTCAACAAGAATACTAGACAAGGTTTTCTAACTGCCTTCCTTTTCCACTGATGCTTCTTACAATAAGCTAATTTTCAAAATCAGAATATAAGGTGTATAGATCAAGGCATTGTTATAGATAATTACATATTGCTAATTGCCGAACTTCAAAGTATTCTCATAATATGACTCAAATATTTTCAAAATACTAGATATAAACATAACAATGGTGACTTCATCAAGCAATCCCTTAAATTAATCTCTTATATTAATTTGCAAGCGTTGTTATATTCTCAATGCATACACTTAATGTTTAAACAATAACCAAACTTTTATATCCAACATTTTTATTCCATCTACTTTTGTGGAAGAGCAATTTCCCAATAATCAATTGAACTCCTAATCTACAAGTTAATATAATACAAAAACTACAACATAAATTCATTAATTCTTTCATCTCACTTGAGTTCCAAAGTCCTTTCAGTCTATTGTTTCCTTATTATCTTAGCCTACTTTTAAATTAAACAACCATTTTTCCTCCTTATTCTCAACTTCGCATTAATAATAAAACACTTAAAAAACTAATAGGTCGATATCCTTAAATTTAAATATAATCTTATGCCAATGGGCTAATTGGATATGCATGTATTACCTCAAATTGAGTATTCTAAAGAATACTTCACATCACTCCACCCCACTTTATCATCAAGGATGAAGAATTAATAACTAGCCTTGTTATACTTTTTGGTGACCTTTCTAATTTGTATATATAAGGTATTATACTAGGTAAAGTGAAATTATATATACACTTCTTTTACTATATACGTACTTCGTTTACAAGTGTCTGGAAAACTTTAAATAGCTTCCTAGATCTTGCAAGTCTTAAAGTTTTCATGTGAACCCAAGTTTGTCCTTTAGTAGCCCACAATCAAGTTTGTTTACAAGTGTATGGAAAACTTTAAATAGCTTCCTAGATCTTGCAAGTCTTAAAGTAGTTTTCATGTGAACCCAGTTTTTTCGTGTGAATCCAGGTTTGTCCTTTAGTAGCCCACAATCTATGTTGTAGCTCATTGTCCGCGTACAAACATATATACATAATACCATTGATTTTGATGTTTGTAAATCATTATTTCAATGCTATCTACGATCCAAATAAAGGCCTATCATCCACAAAAGCATAAAGAGGCCCCAAGAAATTGAGGTAGGGTAGGCTAAGAACTTAGCTTCTTCCCTATAATGTCTTGTCCTTTCTAACACGAAAAAAGGAATAAAAAAGGGAAGAATAAGTACAAATGAGAAGGATGATCTATTAATTGTAAGGCATGTTTTTTTATGTGTTTGGTAGGCTATGGGGAAATAAGCTTTTTAACTTAGACATTGGTGGCAGTGCAAGAAGTGTAAGACAGAGGAATTTAGAAAAAACATAAAACCATAAAGAATAGTGGTTAATGCAAATTTAAAGCATTGAAATTGTTATATTGGAGAATGTGTTTTCAATTTGATCGAGACATCACTCAAATTTACTCTTTTTGCTGGTTTGATTTTATGTTTTGATACTTCAAATTTTGTGGATATATGGAAGATCCAAAACATAGTTTACACCTAGAAATCCTAAAACTTCTTATTATTGAATCTTGTAATAAAGATATCTAAAACACCAATTTCCTAGAAAAAAAAATATATTTATTTCTTATAAAATATTTTATACATATATCAAATTTGAATCTAAACAAGAAGTTAGCAACGATTTTAATTCTAATTAAGGTTTTGAAAATTGAACCATTTCTTATATCCATTACCCAACAAACCTATATATGCATATATTGATATTTCCCTCTTAAAATTATACGAACATGTGATTGATAATGTGCATGAAAACAACACATGGGCGTTAGGTGCGAGACATGATTATTTACAAACTCGAAGGTCAAATAGTCACCAACTATGTCTGGGGTATTGGATCATTGACCAATAATGAAGTGGAGGGTTATGCTTTCTATGCTGGCATCATCTTGGCCTTCTCCAAATGAATAAAGACCTCATTATTTGTGCAGATTTTATGCTAGTTATAAGAGAAATTGTCCACGGGAATATCACAGGGGGTAACATTTACAAAGACATTATGTCTTGTGCCTCAAACATGCTTAATTTTTTTGACAAAACAACCCTCTACCATATCAAATGACAACTCAATAGGGAAGTGGATAAAAACACAAAGGATGGATCAAGATTAAACATGGGTCATATGTTAATTAGTGGTGACTCAAGGTTCCATGTCCTCCCTTAATTATTGGAATGATATTTATTAATGGCAAGGACAAATGGAGGTGCATCAAGGTCAAGTTGACACTTGCACACTCCATGTCGAGTCATTTCATTCATAGCATTAGCGAGTGTGTTGTTGGGTTCTTAATGCATGCAACAATGGGAAGGTTTTTTGTTGCAGACCTCAAAGCTTGGTGACTTGGCTAGGGAAATCGTCCATTCTCCATCAAAGACTCCCTCAATCAACTGGCACAACCCTTTGGTATTTGCTTCCTAGTTACAGGGTACTCTTGGTTCCTTCATGAACATTATAATTTCATTCTCCCTATTTTGTATGTGTATCTCTGTGAAGTTTTCAAAATTCCCAATTTTCAGAGATTAGGTTATGGTTTTTCTCCTTTCTGCCTCCTGGTTAAAATTCTTTCCCTAAAGATCATTTTCACAGTATCTTTTTTTTCCTTTCAGATTCCGGAGGTCCCTTCCTGAGTTTGTATAGTGTAATTGGGGCTTGTATTCGCCAAATATCAGAGCTTTGAGGGTTTGCATGGTGTAATTGGGGCCTTCTTCGAGTTCTTTCCTCTATTCCATTTCATACCCTTGTGCGCCATTTTATTCACACTAGTCCATTGTTATTTCTCATCAGTTTCCAATTCTGTCTTGAGAGCCTTTCTATCATTTACCAGGTTCAATGTGGTGTCAATCCAGTCCCCCCTGATTACCAAAATCATCATAAAATTCACTCCTAGACTATCACCTATGTGCCCAGTCAATCTTTTGATCCCCACTATTCACTTATGGGGATCAATTTGGGTCCTTTTCTTAACTTCCCTCTGAATATCAAGATTCAAAAGTGCAACAAAGTGGAATTGGAAAATTTTCAAACAATGGAACCGGATTTGAATGAGGTAAAAGGAATCTTGAAGAGGTATGAAGAAATTTTTGAGTGCATCAGGAACCAATTTGGAGAATTCATGGGTGGATTCAGTGATATGGAAAATTTGCTTTCAATCCTTTTCAATAGAACTGAGAGTTTAGGCCAAGAAAGGCACAAAATTTCCTCTCTAGAACAAACAGTGGCTATACTTTTGCAGACAATGGACAGAATGGAACAAGAAATCAAGCAATATCGTGAAAGGGAGATAAAAAGACACAGGGTTAATGAGTTAGAGAAGATTGTTGAAACACTGCTCCAAAGAATGGATATCCTTGAACAAGAACACAACTACTTCAGAGCACGAGCAACTCCTCAAATCTCTAATTTGGGATCCAACAACAACAACACAAGGAACTCTCAGGCAGGTCAACTAGGAGTTAATCAAGAAGGAGAAGAAGCATAACCAATGGATACATAAGACAATGCACAAATCCAAGCTAGAATGCAAGATGAACCAACAAACAATCTAGTAAATTGAATGTTCTTTAAATGCATTTTGATGATGGGTCAAATTATCATAAGTTATGGCAGCTTAGCTATCCGAACATATATATTTTATCATGTTTTATATGATAGGAGGCAAATAGATATGAACTCTGACTATGGAGAATCAATTTTTGTAAACTTTTGATTGTTTCATTGATCGAAATCTAACAATATAAAAAATTAGAATTCCCATCAATCCAAAATTCCAATCAAATATATTCATAATTAGGAAAAAACTCTAAAAACATTGTTTCATTATGCACAAATTCTACCTTATTTTTTTACCAAATTCTTTACTATTATTATAATTAAGAGCAATTTACTACCAAATTCTTTACTATTATTATAATTAGGAGCAATTTACTACCAAATTCTTTTCAAATTCTATACTATTATTATAATTAGAAACAATTGGTTCATGTAACATTTTTTTTTTCCATGTAAAAATCCAACCACCTAACAATTTAAATTTCAAACCACTATAATATCAATTTTCTAAACATCTAAATCGATTTAAAATGAGACAAAACCCTAAATATAAGATTCCAAAACTCAAACAACCTAGCTGAATTCATTCTCTTTTTTCTCTTAGAAAATGAGTCTAATCAGTACCATAATTCATTCTCTTTTTTCCCTTAAAAATGAGTCTAATCAGTACCAGTTTAGTGTATTCCTTATAATTAGGCCTTCAAGCAAGAAAGACCGTTAATAACGGTTAAAAAGGAGACGGGAGCAGGTCCGTCATCATCCTTTCCGTATGGAATAAAGTATTTTTGTTGGCTCTGCTCGACGATAATGATGAGGCAGCGTGCTACCGGCGGCGGGTTGTCGAGCACTATCCGGCAAC
>CBVK0101158657.1:5492-30083 GCA_900067695.1 Picea abies | reverse complement strand
TCTTATTTGGTAACACTCGATATATGTTGATCATGAAAAGAAAGTTAGTTCTTGTGTTAAAAAACAATTTTGCAGTTAAGAAGGGAAAGGAACTCTAGATAGAATTAAAAACAGTGAAAAAATGTGTGACAGGTTCGAAATCTGCATTTACAGAGATTCTGCAGTGAAATTCCGATTCGCTGCGAAACTGGCATACATAGAGATTTTGCAGCGAATTCTGGCACACTGCGAAATCTCATTTTCATCATATCTTGAAAAATATGAACTAGGTTTTCCCCAAATTTGGTGTGGATAAGAATCATAGTTTCATTGATATGGTGACAAAAAATCCACCCAACCTAGTTTTCCATTTGGGATAAAAGTCAAAAACATAATCTACAGGAAATTCTACAACGAAATTTAGTAGTTCCCTGCAGAACTGCACAATCAACAAGATTCTCCTTCATTTCGAGATAAAAGCTGAAAGGGACTCCAAGGATTAATTGGAACATGGAGAACATATGTCTCATCCCAATATCAAGCTGCGTAATGGTTTCTAGAAGATATTAATGGTACAAGACAAGATTCTAAAAAATAGGATCCGGAATGGTTTTTGTTGTAACTTATTGTAACCAATTTCTAACTAGGGGGAAATCCAATGTAAATGTCTCTAATTAGACTCCTTATACTACAAATAATAGTTAGGCTATATAGGATGGAACTACACTCTTTCCCTACACGACGCTCTTCCGATCTCACATCCCAATATCAAGCTGCGTAATGGTTTCTAGAAGATATTAATGGTACAAGACAAGATTCTAAAAAATAGGATCCGGAATGGTTTTTGTTGTAACTTATTGTAACCAATTTCTAACTAGGGGGAAATCCAATGTAAATGTCTCTAATTAGACTCCTTATACTACAAATAATAGTTAGGCTATATAGGATGGAATTTTTTATGAAGAAGGGGTTGGAATTTTCGAGTTTTGAGACTGTTTTATCTATTTTGAACTTTTTCATATGAAAACTTTGTGTATCTAGATTACATGATTCTAATACATTGGATGATTAGCCATATTTTCTCTTCTTTAGTTTTAATATTTTATTCTTTATTTAATGGGATGATCTGTATATGTGGTACATTTACAACTTTCTTAAATGTTCTGTGATAAATGATTTATTGCATGATACTTTGTTCATTAAAGAATTCTGTGTTTTTTGGTTGAGAGGTTCTTAGTTAGGAAATATTATTCAGTGAACTATTCAGTCAGAGATGGAAGAAATATTGTTTGGTTCATGGTTTTGTTTATCATATTATCTTCAGGCTCATTTACATGTTTTCAGGCTATTCAAATGCTGTGTTATCCCTTCTTGATGGGACATAGGCTATTATTGGATTGTATTGGAGAACGTATCTCGAATCTTCTCAGATTCTTTCCAGCTTACTTTATTATAATCATTTTGGTCACTTGAGAACTAAATGGGTATTAGGCCTGTCCTTAAATCATTTTAATGACAAATCCTAGTGCTAACATGGTCATTATATTTTCAGATATATACCCTAAGGAAGATAAGGTTTTTGACTAGTCCTATAACTAGTCTCATATAGGTGTTACAGGTAAAACAATCATATCTTCTTCATGAAGGATCCAAATTAAGTGAGACCAATTGAATTTGAAAGAGGACAATCCATAGTAGGTTTGGGATAATTTTTTAGAATCCAATATTAAATATTGGACACGTGTATTTCTTTACAAATTCATTCTCCAGGAAAGACCAAAAATCAACAAGGTTTGGGAAAGTTACCATAACTTTCATTTGGCACACCTGATTTTGGTTAGACTGGTGGAATTACAAAGAAGACATATTAGAATACTACAAGACAAAATATTAGACTCAAAAGGGCGAAAATTTCAAAAATACATCATAAGGAATGCCGACCAAAAGGACAAACTCCAAATCGGAGTTTTGAATGTATGTTCACTTAAAACTATCATAACTTTTGATTGGGATGTCTGATTGAGCGGATTCAAAATCCATTGGAAAGATTAAAAATAGAATATTATATTGGAACAAGGGTTATAAATATTTTAGATCATTATTCTTAATATATTTAGGTTGTAAGTTGAGTGTTGTGGTTATACCTAAATTAAGCTTCAATGACAATGCCTATGTTTAGTGGAGATGAATATAAAGATGAAATAAATCCCAGGGAATGGTTGAGGATGATAAAAGACACTGATTTAGCACCTTTTACAACATCAATTTTATTAATTGGTGAAGATTTCCGGTGGTAGGATAGCCTTGATAAAGGTAATAAACTCTCCCCCACAAGGGAAAATTCTGAAAAAACTTTTCTAAAATAAGTTGATCAAGGATATAAAAAATGAGGAGATGTATAAAATTAAAGAGGAGTTAAAAGAAGAAAAAGAAGAGATCAAGAAGTGTGATGAACTGTCTAAGATACGAGACCTTAATGAAGCACTTGTTAAAGAAGTTAAAAAATTAGAATAGGGAATGAGTAGTAAAGGGAAGAATTGAAAAAGAAAGATGAAGAAATATATAGATTAAGAAGCCATAATAAAAAACCATTGGATGAGGCTAAGAGAGTGAAAGAAAAAAAGAAGAATTATGAAAATCAAGAAGAAATGGTGATCTTGGATGAATAATCTAGCAAAATAATTGAAGAAGAAATTTTCAAGAAGGTTAAGGAATTCCTAAATACTGATGAGGTAAAATCAGAAATGAAATCTAGAATTGAAGAAGGACGTCCAAATTTGATAAATGGGGTGGAATTGCAGCTTCAAAAGGAGAAAGAAGACAAGATTCAAGAAGGTCACCAGAAGATACTTTAAGAAGTTGAACTTCATCTACAAGATGTGCATTTCAAATATAATGGTATTATCTCTAGGGATAGAGTAATCAAAGACTAAGATAAGAGGATAGAGGATGCCATTGTCTCTGAAAATAAAATAGATGAAATTGGTGTGTAGATTGAAGGAAAACCGTCAAATGTGAAACCATATCGATACCCTCATTACCAAGAAAGATTTCAAGGAAGACAAGAAGGTCTATATCATGATTATCAAGGAAGAATATGAAATACTTATCAATATTTAAGGAACAAGAAATCACAAAAACATTATTCAACAAGATATTATCATAGACCAACATCTACTACAAATTGGAGAAGCTTCAACAACAATACATGGAATCAAGGGAACACAAATTATACAACAACTTTCCACCAAGGATTACAACCGAAAATAATTTATTTTGGATGGATGGATCATCATCAATGGAAAGAAAAAAACATGAACATAAGCAAATCAGATTACTTGGTTTCATCATATGTGATGTCTTTAATTGAAAATCTTTGAAGACAAAGCTTTTTGACCTAAGGGGGGTCAAAAACCAATCAGTTACCATGGCACGATAAATTTAAAATGCAAACTTAAATTTGCTAGAACAAACTAGAAACTAATATAATCCATGAAATAAACAATACAAATCCAACTCAATCACAAGTCATGAACACTTCTTTTTTGGGGAATTATCCACCAACTGGTTGTAGAAGGATATTCCACCCAACCATAATCTCCCTATTGCACCAAATATCTTTGGAATAGAGGCCACCCCAAACTAAGATTATGAATCCAAAAGGGTGAATTTATCTATGGTTGGATCTAACTCTCTTCACATAACCCAATTCCTAACTTCACATTTAATTTTCTACCTACAATAGCCCCAATCCAAAACTCTCTTTCCCCATCATTCTGCACAACCCAAGGAATGTGATCTATTTTTTGTTAACTAATTTCTTAGGCTATCCCACTTCCCTCTAGGGCTCCAACATAGGTTGGATAGAAAATATCATTGCTAGGATTTAAGGGATTCTCAAGTGTAGTTCAAATTCCTCTCAATAACAAAACTTAATCTTACAGAGTAAAAAATCCTGCATCTTTCATGGCATTAACTTGGCATAAATTTAATTACATAAAACATATGGTATTTTCACTCAGAGGGAACTCTCCCAATTTTCCTCAACAAAATGGTAATTCAAGCTCTCCCAAATTTCCAATTGAATGACAGTTTGTGTTGATATTATGGTAGCTGCGGGAGGTATTAACCTACATATGTAACCTTTGACTAGAATAGAATAATACCGAAGTAAGAGAAACCCTAAAAAAATGTGTGAAAACCCTAGAAGACATGTTGGCTCAGCATAATATATAATATTAATGTATTATCCTCTAGGAAGACAAGTTGACCTCATAGGAAAAAGATAAAAAAAAAATTATAATTACCAAAAAGTCAGGTCTGCCTAGCCACAAAAGTCACTGGACATATTAATATAAATAGAGAATGTCTTGGCTCATTTTTTCACTCACTCTCACTCAGGAAACCATAAACAATGTGCAAGTTTGGAGGAGGAGAAACAACATCTGCAGTTGTATGGTTTTATCTTGTTCAGACTTTCTGGTACTTTCTCTTGTGTGCTACCCTTATAGAAAGTGTTCTCTCTTGGTTATCTATTGGTATGGTGTGGCTTCATGGAATAATTCTTTTTGTCAAAGGTTAAGGTTCTTGGGGGTGGCTTTGTGGGCCCTATGGTTGGGTGACAATGGTGTAGCATTGGCTATGGTTAAACGAGCACATCAACATTATTATAATAGGTTATGGGACCACACTAACTTTAGGATAGTCTAACCATTGGAAGGTAGATCGAGAGTTTCTTGTCAAGCTCATTGTAGCACTAGTTGCAGCTGCAACTAGGGATTCTAATTTTACAATTGCTGCAAACCCTAAAACTAATTTCTTCGGCACTTTTAGTGAAGAATTGGACCTATTTTTTGGGTATTCTAGTGCTCCCTAGCCTAGCGTACCCTATGGTGCCATCATCCAACAAAAACCTCAAGTTTGAGTTTTTGTGTCAAAGTCAAATTCAAAGGTTGAATTTTGATCAAAATTGATTTTTGTGGTCAAAGTTGAAATTTTAGGGTTTATAGATTGTTCTAATCATTGAACCTTTTTTATTCAATTTCTAACCTCTTCTTGTCAAGATGGTGTCAAGTTCCAGATTAGAAGACAAGCCGAACGATACTACAAATTTCAAAGGTGTGCACTTGTATATACTTTTCAAGTTATATCATATAACAAAGCATGAGTGTGTTTGCAGGCGATGTATAAGAGACCTTCTCCAAGCAGTGAATTTAGTACATTCAGAGGAATAAGCGAACCCTCCCTAGCAATGAAGTCTCCGAGTTTGATTATTGAAAAAAAATGATATGTCTCGAGTTGTTATGTCTTTATTATGATTTTATGTTGCATCTTGATCTATTGAAGTTATGATCATTATACTAAACCCTTAATACTAGAGATACACTTGTTGATCTCCTCTCTAGGAGTTATTCTTATTCTTATGTAAATGATTATTGTTTATGAAATGAAGTTGATCTCTTTTAGGATATGTTCTTGGTTACTGTCCTAGACTCTAGGTAGGATATCTTCCATGGAGGATACCATGGAGATTTTGTTGTCCTTGTTTCTTATTCTAGGCAGGTCATAAGAGATAAATATGAGAGGGAGTCAAAATGAGAGGGAGTCAGTGATCAACAAGAAGCAAGCATAGTTTCATGACACTTTTCATAATGCAAAGGGGCATGCGACAAACAAAAGCGTGGTCTGAGGATTCTCTTAGATAGAGGGATTTGATTTCAAAGTTTGAGATGAAGGATATTGATTGGAATTGAAGTGTGGTTGGAACCATATGAGATCTTCAGTGAGGAGACTGGATATTTTTAGCATGATGGACAATAATTCCATGGCCAGACCTATGATGACACATCTGAGGAATTTGTGTGATGAGATAAACATTTTATTTGCAGAAAGAACCTTGTGCTAGTATATTGTTGATCCATGACCATATTATTGGGTTATGCCACAACATCTAGGTACCTATGTTGTACATGTATATATGATTGATCTCCGATGATGAAGTATGGCTTCTGGGATATACAATTTTTGGATTGGAAGTGCATAAGACAAATATAACACCTGGGGTGCCACTTCAGCTTGGGATCGAGCAAGATTTACAAACAAGCAGGGAAGAAGATGTCTATAGCACCCAATCATATATCATAGCCAGTGACACAAGATATGAATCAAGGTGATTTTTCGAAGGATCATACATGACTTCATCAGAGACATGGTGTAGGAAGGAATAATGAGGCTCCATCACATATCCATAGATGAGAATATAGATGAAATTTTCACTAAGCCTCTGTATGGGACAAGCTTGGTAGGAATGAAAATGTTTCCTTGGGGGAGTGTTGATGATTGCAACACCATGTTGATATTCCAAGATTGATCAGACAGATCATGTGGGAATAGGCCCAGATGTAATCTTCGAAGGAATGAAGATTTGAGTTGCTTCTAGATCTCCTATGTGTGAATTGCATCTGGCCTTGAAACTCTCATGAGTAGGTGAATAGTTAACTCACGAGTAGGTGAGTAGACCAGATAAGCATCGAGTTGACTCTATCTTCATAGGAAGTAGGATGTAGACTAGGGGAGATAGGGAACACCTACAACCAGAGTAGATTTTCCCCAACGCAGTCTTCGATGGAATGAATACTTGAGGTGGTTGAGGAAAAATTCCACATTTCTGATAACATTGAGATGAATGCAATCATGAAGTGATCCTATGAGAGGATCACCATGTGGTGTTTTTGGCTCTGATGTGGTCATAATTCTTGTCATGGGACAAGAATGACCGAAGGTGCTAGGCACATGTGTTCGATAGCATCGAGCTAAATGCATTCACATAGTGATCCTATGAGAGGATAAACTATGAGGTGAATGTGGCTCCGATGAGGTCATGATTCTTGTCATGGGACAATAATGACCCAAGGTGCTAGACACATGGTGGTGGAGATGGATCATAAATATATCTAAATGAGGCTCATGGCTATTGTGATATTATATATGATAGAATAATACCAAGAATAAGTACGGCGATATGCTTTGATGCTAGATTGCTACCAAATGATGCTGATAGTGATGATGATACTCGAGACTTGATATATGATGAAGCTACCTATAGAATGGCCTACAAGACTATGCGATTATTTCCCATGCCAAGTGAATATGGATGGATGTGTTTGAAACCATTAATACCTCCCTATCTAAGAGGGAGTGTTGATATTATGGTAGTTGTGGGAGGTATTAACCTTCATAAGTAACCTTTGACTAGAATAGAATATTTCAGAAGAAAGAGAAACCCTAAATAGATGTGTGAAAACCCTAGAAGACATGTCGACTCAACATAATATATAATATTAATGTATTATCCTCCAGGAAGACAAGTCGGCCTCATAGGAAAAGAATAAACATAAAATATAATTACCAGAAAGTCAGGTCATCCCAGCCATAAAAGTCACTGGAAAAATTAATATAAATAGAGGACATCTTGGCTCATTTTTTCATTCAATCTCACTCAAAAAACCAGAAACAATGCACAAGTTTGGAGGAGGAAAAACAATAACTGTAGTTTTATGATTTTATCTTGTTTAGTCTTTCTGGTACTTTCTCTTTTGTTTTACCCTTGGAGAAAGTGTACTCCTTTAGTTATCTGTTGGATTTGGTGTGGCTTCCTGGACTCATTCTTTCTGTCAAAGGTTAAGGTGATTTGGGGTGGCTTTGTGCCTATGGTTGGGTGACAATGGTGTAGCATTGCCTATGGTTAAATGAGCACATCAACATTATTCTAACAGTTCGAACTCTCCCAACAATTGATATTTCAAATCCCCCCACCGAATGGTAATTCAAACAGAATGGTTATTCGAACAACATGGTAATTTGAGTTGCCCAATAATTCAAAATCTCCTTGCATGGAAAAAAAGACAAAGTGTAAAAATATAACACCCACATAGTATAAAGTCCCAAGCACCAAGTACTAGCTTTGTGTAACTTAGGAAGGCTACCCACTGTCACCTCGGTAGATCTTCTCTCTTTAAGTTGGATCTTCTCCAACACAATGGGGGTATCTCTAAGTGGGATTGGTAAGGATATCGAGTGGAGGTTCTAGATGATGTTCAAAGAGTAAGTCTTAACAAAACAAGTAGTTGTAGGAGTGGTGAAAATAGGAATGGTTTGAGAACAATAAGGGTTATGGAAACCCCAAGATTAGTGCCTACCAAAATCTTTGGAAAAATGTTGTCAAGGAACATCACTCTAAATAGGGATGTTTTGTGAATAATTAAGGAGGAAAGGGTTTTATATAGCATGCCACAATCAACATTAATAGTGTTGGAAATAACTATTATAAATCTGTATCAGTTCCACTCTTGACAAGTCGATGAAGGTGTTGTCCTACCATGACTGATTAATTACAACAACCACTAGTTTGACAGGTGAAGGATTAATATGTGTAGATGCATAACAACAAAAGGAAATAAGAGAGAACCTCCTCACATTACTCATATTCAAATGAACAATATTCCATTACAAAGCCTTCATAAAACATTATTTCCAAGAGGTTCCTACAATTATCTAACAACATTAAAAGAAAACAAAAATTAAGCCTCACATATGATAAAATGATACCTCCAATCTTCCATTAATCTTTCCAAAATGATGTACAATGTAACCCAAATGGAAAGATCCTCAATCCCAAATTCCCAACAAACATTACAATGGATAGAGAGATCCTCTTTATAGCGCGAGTCTCTTCTCTCATACAATAAAATATCACTATCCTTCTAACCAATTCCCTAACAAGTCAAACAAATAGTAAAATATTGCAGATAAATATCTTTCTGAATCCATGGTTGACCAAATCAAGGCATGTGGACACTAGCCTCTCCAATCCATCTCTCTCCATCTAAATATAGGGAGTAATATACACCAAAAAAATGATCATGAAGGGGGTGCACCATAAAAATTAGGCACCAAATCAAGTTGAATGCTAAGTGTCCACATGGAATGAACCCTCCAAAAATGAATGCATGCAATATGTAATAAAATAATTTTCCACATAAGAGGATGTACTCCAAGGTCCACCTAGGAGAACCCACTAAGTGCCCCCTCCAAGAATGCATGAGAGAATAAACATAATAATAATCATCCTATGAGAATGCTCCATAAAAACCTCCAAAAATAGAAAGAATTCCACAACATGCATACAACCAATCCACGTGTGTGAATCCCAAGGAAACCAACTCCATGGATGAATGTCCAAGAAGAGACTCCTACATGTGCCCCCTCTAAGAAGAATCTCAAAAAATAGAAAGGAGACCAAGCAAGAGCATGCAAAAGCCACACATGTGGCCCTCCAAGTATGCCACACGCCTCCCAATAAATGCCCTCCATAACCACCTCAAATAAAATCATGTATGTGCCCAATCAAAGAGGTGAGGGAACTCTCTAATGAAGGTAAAAAATTGATGGTTCTAGCCTAAATATCCATGCAATAAATATGAGGGATCACCTAGGAGAGGTGCACCCTAGAAAAGTGTGCCATAGAACTACTTCAACCACTCAACAAATAATATGATATTCTCCAATGATGTGTGTCCTAAGAGAATGTGCCAAGAGTGGTTAGAGCTCATTAATAAACAAATAAATAGTCCTCCATATGCCATTTCAAAAATATGTCCAACCAACCCAAGAGAGTGCACCTTGGAAAAGTGTGCCAACCACTCCAAGAAACAAATAAAATAATGCATGCCTTGAAAACTATTCCCAAGAAGGGGGGAACACCATTGGAAAGTCTCAACCAACTCCAACTAATCCATTCAAGTGTGAAAAGGATGTTGGAAAGTTGGTCTAGATAGTTGGTTGTCATTAATTTCAACCCTTGGAGATTGATGTCAACCCTTGGATAAGTCCAAACTCCCTAGAGATGTGGTTGAGATTGATGGTGAGTTAGTTTTCATTGATGGAGTGGTTGATATTAGTATATGTGACAGGTGCATTTGTTGAAGTCTACATGAAGCCCCAGAGGTGTAGTTACGGTACGCCCTAGAGGTGTGGTTATGGTACATGAATTTGATTGAGGAATATGGACATGAAGGAAAATGTAAATGCAAGTAAGACACACATAGATGTATATTCCTTGTCTTGTCGTTTCCAGTGATAGGTGGTACACCACATAGTTCTTCACGGTTGAAGAGTTATGAGGTCATGAAGTTGGAATCCCCAAATATGGGTTAAGACACCCCTAATTGGTTACAATATGGGTTAAGAATCCCCTAATCTGTTGCAAGTCAGTAATGAAAAGGTAAAGTGGTTGTAACAAGAAAGTTCAAGAAGCCTTAAAGTTAAGGAAAGAGGTTACTTAGAAAAAATATATATACACCTCAAGAAGTCACTCATAGTTACATTCACACAAAAATTCTATTGAATATCTTCTATGTGAGTAAGTGATTGTTATCTGAGGTAACCAAGGAGACCTAAGGAAAATTTTAGAGGGAAGATGAAGTAAATAAAGACGAAATTCCAAGGGAGGATGAAATCTTGTGATGATGTGTTCTAAGATATGTTATTTAAAGGTCATCTTACCATTTTTGCTAAAACTTTTTTTTAATAGAATGATTCAGATAATGAAAATTGAAGGAGATTGAGAAAACATGTCAAGGTACCCATGGTAAAAATTTCATTCTCTAGGTCTTCGTATTTTCTAAGATACACTCTGTGGAAAATAGGGTTTTTGGCTAGTCTTAAAACTAGTTTCAAACTTGTGTTCCGGGTAAAACAATCATAAATTATTCATAGAGGATCCAAATTCAGTGAGACCAAATTCATTGGATAGAGTATAGTATTTAGTATTTTTCAATTATTTTCATATCTAGATATCAATTATTCTGCGTGTGGCATGCTCTACAAGTTCTCTCTATAGAATAGGTCAAAATTCAACAAGGTTTGCCATTTTTTCTATAAATCCTTTTCTGGGATGTTCCAAGTAGTGAAAATTGGAGGCATTGCATTGTATATATTGAATAATATTGAGTACAAATTTAATACCTTTATTCATTACAGGTACAGAGTTATGTTTTTTTAAAGTTAGGGTTTGTGACTAATCCAAAAACTAGTCCCGTGAGATTAAGACAAAATTTGATGAAGATGTCGTTTTCTTGTTGTTGAAGTTGAGGAAGGTATGCAGGTCTATGATCACATACACCAGGTATGTTACAGAGTTACAAGTATGTTTATATGCATGTTTTGAGGGTTACATGTTGATGATGTTATGGTGCATGCTTGAGACACATATTTGGTATATTGTTGAGGCATTGGCATATGCTTGAGCCACATATTAGGTGCATGGTTGAGGAATATATTGTTAAAATTTTGGTAATGCTCATTTAATAATAGACAATGCCACATCATTGTCACCCAACCATAGGCACTTACACATGCCACCCTTGACCATAGTAACATTTTCTTAGATAGATTACGTACACGAAGCAAGTCCTCTAGAACCAATAGATAAACCCTAACCAGAAATACCAATACTATTGTGACAAAAACACAATATAAAGAGAGCATACCTTTGCCAATAGAAGCATACCTTTACCAAGAGAAGCACATAAGAGAGATACCAGAAATATTGATATTACACCGCAACAACTGATGCACTACCCTATCCAGACTTGCGCCTCCTTCCACTGCAACTGCTCCTCCTTAAAATTGTGCACTTATTGAGTGAGTGAGTGTGTGTCCAAATGAGGAGCGCCTAGCCTCTATTTATACTAGTATGTCAGGGTGTCTTTTCATGTGGGTTCAACCTCATTTTCTGGAGCCTACTATTTACTTTATTATTAATATTCTTGGACCAAATGATCTTCTAGGGTATTCCACATATGTTTAATGCTTCTCTTGCTTCCAAAATATTCTAATCTAAGTATTAAGGTTATACTGGAGGTTAATACCTCCTGCAACTACCAAAACATCAACACTCCCTCTTAGCTAGGGAGGTATTAAATATGATGTTCTTTATGTAATGGTGTCAATCAAATCCATCCATCTCACATGGCATGGGAAAGACTTACATGGTCTTGCAAACTAGTCTACATGTAGCATCACCATAGCCACACATGCTATCTCATGATCAAACAAATCATGTCACAAGTATCACCATCATAGCCAAACATTCTCTATAATAGTCACACAACCTATCTCATGAATCGATACATCACAGTCACCATCATAGCCATATAATGGCTCTGTCATAGTCACACATAGACTATCTGATGGTCATGTCACAGTCATGCATCCGGGGTCTCATCTACACATGTAGAATCTCTTTAGTGGGCACATCCTTTTCATCCTCTCATAACTTACAGGTCTCGACATCCTTTTAGACCTTATGTCATTATAGGACTTCATCTAGCTTGCTCAAAGCTAGGCAACTAGCCAGTTCACACAAAACTGCACTACTACCCAATCCACACAGAGTCTGGGAAATTTATCAGTTTGAGCTAGTTCACACACATAACTGCACTACTACCCAATCCTTACAGAGTCTTAGAAACTATTCATTTTGAGATAGTTCACACACATAACTGCGCAACTACCTAATACTTACGGAGTTTGGGAAATTATTCAGTTTGATCCAGTTCACACAAAGAATTTTGGTACTGCCCTATCCTTACGGAGTCTGGGAAACTATCATGCCTATAAATGAATACATGTTGCTGCTACACTCTATAAGCTACCTCCCTAAGAATAACATATGTGACTCATCACTCCCTCTTATGAGGGAAGTCCTTCTTGAACATACCAAGTTTGTCCCTGAAGTACTCAAACTTTACCTTTGACAGAGGCTTGATCAACACATTTTCTATCTGCTCGTCTATGCCAATATACTAGAGCTTCATAGCTCCCTTTTGCTCTAGATCTTGGATACAATGATACTTTATCTCGACATGCTTGGACTTGTCATGAAACACAATGTTCTTAGACAAATTTATACAACTCTGGTTGTCACAAAAAATACAATTTGACTCCAAATCAAGATCAAATAGCCTTGCAAGAAACTTCCAAAGCCACACAACTTTGCTACTAGATGAACATGATTCTATATATTTTTCCTTTGTTGTACTGAGTGCCACACTATTCTACTTCCTGCTAAGCCATAAAATCATAGCTGACCCCAAACTGAAGCAATATCGTGATGTACTCTTTTGATTTGTGACACTAACAACCCAATCTGAATCAATATAGCCTTATAGTATTATTTTACGATCTGAAAAATATCAGAGTCCAAATTCTATCATACCCTTTAGGTACCTTAATACGTGATTTTACGCAATCAAGTGAACATGTCTTGGTTCAACCATATACTGACTCAAGGTGTTCACCACAAAGCATATATCTATCCTAGTATTTGTCAAATAAATCAACAAACCAATTATCTTCTTGTACATGGTGACATCCACTATATCTTAAGAAGTATCACTCAATAACTTTAGGTTTTTCACCATCGATGTGGGTATGTATTTACAATCCATCATTTCAAATCTCTTCAAGATTTCTACCACATATTTTCCTTGGCTAAGGAAAATATTGTCCAGTTTTTTCCAAACCTATAGACCTAAGAAATAATGCATCATACCCACGTCTTTCATCTCTAACTCCATAACAAGATTCCTCTTACTCTCAGCGATGAGCTTCTCATCTCCTGTTAGAAACATGTCATCCATATATAACAATAAAATCACTGGTCCACCATCCACAACCTTGTATTAAAGGTTAGGATCTACTTTACTCTTGGTAAATCCCAAGATCATCATAAAGTTTTCAATTCTACCATACCATGCTCTGGGTGCTTGTTTCAATCCATACAAGGATTTCTTCAATATGCACACATGTGTCTCGAATCCTTGTGGTTGCTCCACGTACACTTCCTCTTCCACTACACCATTAAAAAAAACTATCTTCACATCCGTCTGATGTATCTTCCATTTCATTACTGCAGATATCACAAGTGTAGTTCTAATCGAAGTGTATCTCACCACATGAGAAAATGTCTCCTCATAATCTATTCCTTCTTTTTGGGAGAACCCACGAGCCACAAATATTTCCTTGTACTTTTTGATACTGTCATCTCTTGAATGTTTTGTCTTGTAGATCCATTTGGAACTCACAAATGATTTCTCTTTCGGTCTCAGAACCACATCCTAAACATCATTCCTAATGATGGACTGGTATTCCTCAATAATGGCATCCTTCCTTACTTTCTTCTCTGCAACCTCTTCATAATAGGTAGGCTCAACATCAATGATATCACATAACAATGACACATAACTAGAATATGGTCAAGGTTTATTACTTTCTATGAAATATCCATCTGGAGCACCATACTTCTCAGCATCCTGAATAATATCATGAGCCCAAGCTTGTCTTCTTTTCTTTGTACTCGTTTCTGCAGGTATTTGTGGTTTTGTCATGTCATGTTCCTCTAGACCATGCTCTTCTAACACAACATCATTACTTGCATATGTATCTACAACTCTAGAAGATTAAGGATCCTCATCATGGATCTCATCTATATGATGCTTCCTTGATCTATTGAAGGTTGCATCCTCATCTAAGGTAACATCTCTGCTAATATCGATTTGTCTGTAACCAAGGATGTAGACTCTATATTCCTTCGATGTCTCATTATATCCAACAAATATACCCTTCTTTCCTAAAGGATCCAAATCCGATCTCTTATATTTGGGAACATGCACATACATTAGACAACCAAATATCCTCAGGTGGTTGACCTCTGGATTTTATCTTGTAAACATTTTCTCTGGTGTCTTGTTCCCAAGTACATGGTGATGAATTTTGTTCTGTACATATACAACGGTCTGGTCTTCTTTTTCCCATAGATGCATCGATAATTCTTGATCATGAATGATAGCCTTCACTACTTCCATTATCGTCTGATTCTTTCTTTCAACCATATCATTATGTTGAGGATTTTAGGGAGTAGTGAGCTCCCTCTTAATCCCAACATCTTTGCAGAATGATTTGAATTCATTTGAAGTGAATTCTCCTCCATTATCTGACCTCAAGATATTTATCTTTTTTTTCAAAAATATTTTCTACAAGGACTTTGAATTCATTGAGCTTCTAGAATAATTCACCTTTTGTTTTCAAGAAATAAATCCAAGTTTTATGTGAGAAATCATCAATAAATGAAACATAATATACATACCCACTAAGTGAATTGGCTTTCATTGGTCCACACATGTCTGAGTGCCGATGTCCAAAACTCTTTTGGATCTATTGTCATTGTTTGGAAACATATTCTTCACATTCTTGCCTTGTGTACATCCCTTGCATGTACCATCATGATTCACGTAAATCTCTAGCAGACTTGTCACCATCTTGCTCATGATCGATAATGATTTTTATTGTACGTGAGCAAATCTTCTATGCCATAGCTCACTTGGATTTATAGTGTTGTGTACTAATATTGAATCTGAGTGTCCCTTTAATTTGTATAGACCTCCTTCTTGGACACCAATCACAATAGCATTATCAATAGACTTTCCTCTTGTTCACATAAGAACTTCACCATCAATAAAATAAACTATGAATCCATTCTCTTCCAATGCCAAGATAGAAAGGATATTCTTCTTCAAACTAGGTACATATAAGACATCTTTTATCTTCAAAGGTTTTCTAGAATCCAACTTGTAGGAGGTTTCTCCTACTCCTTTAATGGGATATTGATAGTCATCACCGAGTTTAAACTTATGAGGTGAATCCTTCCTAACCAGATCTAAGATAGAATCCTTGTAACTGGTCATGTGCTTAGAATCACCACTATCAATAATCCATGTGTCACTCCCATGAGTGACTATCCCTGTAAGAGATTATATCAATACATATTCTTCACTTGAATCATCTTCTGTTTCTTTCTTCTGAACAAGCTCATTGTCTTCTGCGGCATGGGCATGATGTATTTTATACTTTCCTTTTTTGAATTGACTTTTCATGTGAGGATAGTTTCTAGCAATGTGTCCCATCTTCTGGAAGATGTAGCATTTGTATCTTGAATAATATTTGAGTCCTTTGAGACTTCTATGACTTTTGAAATTTCTTGGGGGGATGATCCTCTTTCCTGCTCTTTCCTTTTTTTGCATGCACTGTATTGACGGGCGAAATCGACCGTCCGTCAACTGGAAGAGTGGAACCGGTCCGGGGTTGTCTAATAACCCAAGTCGTTTGGGATGAACCACCCTGACGGGTTTAGCGGCTCCGTTAGCCGATCTAAGGTCCTAAGAAAACAAAATAAAACTAATCTAAACTAACTAATCTAACTAAAAACAAATAAAACAAACAAACTAACTAATCTAACTAAAACTAACTATTAAACAAACTAAACTAATCTAACTATTCTATAAATACAATCTACTAACTACTACTATACTAACTACTAATTAACTATCTAACTACTAACTGAAATATAACTTATTCACAAAATGTACAATATCTACAATTCACAGATTTAAATAAAACCTGAAAAACTCGTTTATATTCTGCCCTAAGACAATAAAAGATATTTTTTGTTGATTTTATGATTTTATGAACAAGAAATAAAACAAAAACTAACTAAACTAAACAACTAATATACTAATTCTAACTATAAATCTAACTAAACATATATCTAACTAAACTATTAATAAATATACTAAACAAATAAATAACAAACTGACCTGGAAACGCTCTAGGTTTGTCCTGTGTATGATGATTGCCTTAGCTAATAGGAGGGAGGAAACCCACATCGAATTATCTAGGAGCTTTTCATAAACGATACGTTGCAATGCTCTACAAGTTTGATTACAGGAAAAACAAGACATAAAAATAACAAAATTTTTATAATTTATAAATCTTCACAGTTAGGTAAACCTGTATGAAAAGACTTATACAAAATAATTCAATTGATGAAGAAGAGAAATCTATCATTCATAAACTGAATCAAGTAATTGCTGTGTTTTTAAATGTTGAAAGAAATCAGACATGGATCATATTAATTAATTCATATCATTTTTCAAAAGACTATGATAGCTAAAGTAGTCACTAATCAAATGCAAATTGATAGGCATAAACATGAAACAAAAGATTGATATTATGAAAAGCAAAAGTTGTAGCAGAACATCAACTTATGTCTCAGTTTGTATTAGAAATCCATAGCCTGGTTCTCCCACAAGTGAGGATCCCCCTTATTACAAAAATAATAAGTATTTATAAGTTTTCCACAGGGTAAAACCTCCTTGTGGAAGTTATCAAACTGTTTACATAAATCTGGGAAGATATTCCCAGTTACACTAAACTAGGAATCTACAATAAAACTAAACACACAAATATCCCCTAGACTATCCAACATATCCCATGCAATTTGAATTTACCTGAAAAGGGTAAAAAATGGACAAGTTAGAAGGATCTTTTATTAATAAAAAGATAAAAATCTAACTCTATAGACTAGCTACAAAATCTTGCGATTCTGTAGCTGGTCTAAATAAGACACATAATTAGCATTAAAATCAATTAAGAATCTTTTAAAGAATTCAATTTAATTGACATCCAATAGCTATTTGAAAACGAATCATTCAATTTGAATTTGTTATACCATTCAAAATCAAACAGGATCAAAATCATTCAATCGAATACAGAGATAGGTGTACTCTGTTTCTTTTGTTACCACAAATTTGGGTAAACATAATCATGTTGGATAACTCAACAACAATAAAATCGTTTCCATAACCAATTGAAATCGACACCAACTGTTTCTGTTGCTTTAGCTATCAACAAAATCATTTTAAAATCCAAAACTAACAGAGCTGTGTTTTTTGGTTTAATAGATTTCATTGTATTTATCAGACCAATCACTAATATGGATGCATTGCATACGTATAGGATTATACCAATTCAAGCATAAGGAATCATTTGAAAATCCAACCATAAGAAATAAATTGAACTAAGACAGAGCCGAGAGGATCTAACAACAGCAAAATCGTATCAATCCAATACACAGCTGTGTTCTGATTTTAGCACATAACTCTCCTATACAGGTCAGATGAAACCAAAATCCAAAACGAAAATAGAACAAAATCATTCTCTAAACGAAAAACAAGATTCAATCGACTACATTAATTCAAACCAACAGAATTATTCTAAAGCGAACCAAACCAAAATCAAAACCAATCAATTGCTTCTACTAATCAGAGAATAATAGAATCTCATTGACTAAATCATATCTATAATTGGTTTTAGGAAAATGAATCGATGCAAACGAAATCTCTCATGCTAAAATAGAAAAAACGAAATCACTTCTTGTAGCTGGAAGTAAACATAATTGTTTTTTTTTTTAATCTACTCAAGCAGACATAACTAATTGATCGTGCTATTCGAAACCAAATCATGAAAAATTGATGTGGAAAAACCATACCTGGGCAGTAAGACAATGCTTCGATTTGGTTAAGATAATTTCGAGCTAACAGTGGCAGTGATTGCCTCTCCATTAAAAGAACAGAGTCTGTTGTCTTGCAATTTGCTGACAGACTGCTTGATGAATCTGTGGATTGATCAAGGGTTTGATAGAGGAGTTTGAGGCATAAGGCTAGATGGGCGGAAGGGGTTCTGAAGCACAGGTCTAGAGAAGTGATAAGCATTCTGGCAAATGCATACAGACCCAAAACGTTCCCTTCAACCGTTGAGAGGATCTGAAAAATGACTTGAAAAACACGAGCTATCTCTCTATAACAAATCGATTTCTGGGGAAACCTCCCATGAAGAAGGTAAAGGGGCTAAAAATAGTTCTGGGTTTTCAATGGTTTGATTTAATTCAAATCCGTTTGCCCATAATCGTTCACGCAAAAACGTGACTCTGGGGAAATTACGGGGGCAGTCTTCTCTGGAAAAAATGAAACCAAAACTGACTCTGAACACCATGGGGTTTAAATTTTCCCTACAGGAGCTAGGAGAGAACACACAGTGAGCCGGGCTAAGGGACAAGGGTTTGAACGGGGTATGCTCAAAGATTTTCCCAAAAATCAACAGAGGTAACCTGGTAAGGAGGCAGGGATTAATGCCAAAGTGTGCGAGGATGGTGGAAGGCAGTAAACCCATGCATAATTATCATATCAGTTGTACAATTGACAATGCCTTGGTAAAGAGTTTAACTCAAATCACAATCAAAACATTGTAAACCAATTATCAAATGGACTATTCGCATACTCACAACATTCATAACCAAAATATTTTAACCAAATGAAATATCAAATATCCACTTGAAAACCATAGTGTCCAACAATTGGTCCATATATTAAATCAACAAAAGTGTTTGTATAATTCAAAGAAACCACTACATCGACCATTGCACCATGGGTTTAATCACAATGTTAATGCGTTCTTATGAAACCGTTGCACCAAGGCATTTGATCAAAAACAAAAGAACATCAAACCACCAATGTATCAAGGATTCAATCACAATCACAAGAATACCATTGCATCACAAAATCATGAAATGAAGTCATATTAGCGTAATCAAAAGTGAGTAAAGATTTGGTGTCTTTCCAACTGTGTGACCATCATTGAGTTAGAGGTGAAATGACCACATGAACAAGAGTATTTGTAACAATCCAAAGACGATTTTAATGCCATCAACATGAATTCCAACTCAAGGTTTTCACGCTTGCAGTCGTGAAAATGAAAACAAAAGTAGGTGTGCAAATGTGCAAGATAATAGTTTCGTTTTGTTTTAAAGAATTGCGAAGAGTATTAAGGGTTCAAAACCCTTGTGTAGGCAGCTTGTAAGGAAAAGATAAAAATGCAATATGGCTTCCAACACACTGCTAATGCTTGATCATCATTGCCCAACTTTTCTTCTCTTGCTGCCAGTCTAGCTTCTTCTTGAATACAATATCCCCATATCCTATTGAACTTTGTTAGTTTTATTTTGGAAAAAATTCCCTGAATAAATGATTCCCAAGACTTTGGGAGACCATTCAATGTAGTCATTACTATCTTAGCTTCTTCAACTATGTCTCCATTGGCTTCAAGTTGTTCTTTGATTTGAGACACCCTTGTGAAGTAGGATTGAATGGTTTCTGAATAATGCATGTTCACATTCTTGAGTTGTGTCCTCAATGTCATCTTTCGATTGATATTCTTCCTTCATATAATCAGGATAAGACATCAAACATTTTTTTTGCATTCTTCAATGATGAGATACGAGGGATCAAGTGATCTTTGATAGAATCTGCAATGATCCTCTTTTCCTTAACTCAATTCTTCTTGTACTTTTCCTTCGCCTCATCTCCCTCTGGCTCTTGAACTTCTTCTTCTATGAAGTATTCTAGATCATTTTCCTATAGAATGAACATCACTCTATATTTCCATGCTTGAAATTTATTAGCACCCTCAAGATTCTCATCAAGCTTAGTGTTGGAAGTCATTCTGCCTCGAAATCTAGGAATATGACAAAAATTGAAATTTTGCAAAAGTGAAATTTGGACTTACTAGTGAGTACGCTATGTCAAGGTGACCTCCTTTCTTCAAGGATATGCTCCAACTTCAGCCTCTAGATACTAGACGCCTTGACCTAGGGTTTTATGAGGAAACCCTAATTTTTCAACTTCAGAATTTTGGAGATCTGATCTAGGGAAAATATGCACCCTCCTTAGGCAACCCTTTTGGTGGGTTTTATAAGTGCTCAACGATCTTGAAAAAGAGGGAAACTGATGATTTTCCTTCCAGTGGTTAGACTGTTTTGAAGGAAACTAGCTCTGAAGCCATGTTAAAATTTTGGTAATGCTCGTTTAACCATAGACAATGTCACATCATTTCCACCCAACCATAGGCACTTACACATGCCACCCTTGACCATAGTAACCTTTTCTGAAACACATATAGTGGAAAACTCATTGAGTAGGAACTTCCTAATCAACAAGATAAAATTATTTCAATAACCCTTGCACCAGTAAAAACATAGTAAATCTTTCACTGCATCAGGAACACGCACCAAGATGAATTATTCACCAATAGAAAACATCATAGCAAAGACGAAACACCAAATATGGTAAAAAGAAGAAACCGATCATTAACTACTCAAGATTCTTAAGCCTGATACATACAATCTAGAAACTCTATTACAACTTAAAAATAAATATATAAGTCCCAATCTCCAACCATTCAAACCCTCTAATGGAGTTACATTACAATTTTTATAGAAAAATACATTCAAAAATCCTCTTAGAATTCACCACCTAGCTCCTACATAGGATCCTGTGACTTAGGGAGACGTGGCAATGAGTAATCAACAAAAAATATAACAAGATGCTATAGTCCAGGATGTTGTTGGCAACATTGAATGCAATTGTATCCAACTCATTGCATGAAGCTTAATTGAAGCTATATATTTGGGGCAAGTGTCCTTAGGTGTTCAACTGACTCTTGAAGATCTAGTCGAACCTTATCCGACAACTGACAACCTTCAAGAACTAAAAATCCATGTAACTGTCAGGTTTGCAATTCCTGTGCTACACACTATTCCAAAATAAATAGTTGGCAAGACCTTCAACAACACACACTACGAACTTTCCTATAGGTGTGACTTTTCCCTCAAAACTTGTCATTAGATATAAAAAATGTGAAAAAATACTTCAAATCCTTTTTTAGAACTTGCTACAACCTTATGAATCATAACATAACTTGCAAAAAGGCATATGGATATGATAATAATAGTTTAAGAAAAAATCTCATTCTCCTAGTGCCCACTCGTGCCAACATGTCTAGGTTTTGTTTTTCATTTTTTTCCCTCAACTGCTACACTTCCTCCTTCAGCTTCCTATTTTCGGCTTGATGGGCTCTATTCAACCTGTACATGTTCTTCATTTTCATACGCAGAGATATGGATCTCCTAACCTAGTGTTTTTCCTTTTTAATATTTTCTTCACCCATATCTATAGCTCTCTTACACTGAATCTTGGCATGCATATTCTCTTTCTTCAAATGTTCATTTTCATCCCTTGCCTCTTTCAGCTACTTCCTTATCCTTTTAAAAGTGGGATCACTCTCATCATAAGGAGACTTAATCTCAATGATTCCTATTTTTTTTTAAGAGGCTTAGTTTTGTCTGTTGGTTGAGTTGATGCCCTGGATGTACCTTATTCTACAGAGGCATGTTGCTTTGTTGTTGATCTAGTGAAAGGTCTTCTAGGCTTGACAACTTCTACAACAGGTGAAGAAAATACAAGCTTCTTTTCCTTCATACTCTTTTCTTTACTAGAGGATGTCCCCATAGGTGCAAGCTCTTCCACAGGAGAAGTGTCTTCATCATAAGGTTGTGAAGGACCTTCAACTATCTTATCAGTAGACTTAATGGACTTATCCCTTTTGTTCATCTTCCTCTTTTTACTTGACTTTGAGTGCACAGTCTTCCCAGTAGGAGTAGGTCTTTGTCTCTTTGACTGTGGTGTACAAGCAACATATGGATGAAATCCTGATGCAACTAGGAAAGTATCCCAATCAATATTAGTCTTCTTCAACTCTTCCAATACTAGCATTTTGATCAAAACATAATGAAAAAAACTGGTATCCACCTACTTCAATTTATCTTGGACTCTATCTGACATATTACCAATGTTTATGAATAGACAAAAGGGTAGGTTCATGGACTCTTTCCTAGTAAAGTGTAGTAGAAATCTAATATGGTATTGATAGACCATATTGAACCTTCCTTCATAAGTGAAATACCTCTGAATAACTCTAAGCATTTTGTCAAAATAATCCAACATATGATTTCTTGGCACTCCCTTGGATAGGTTGTCTCTTTGATATTCAGGTTTTAGGAACTCCTAAGAAAATGTAGAATTCAAGGACATGGATTTAAACTATTTTTCACCATGAAAATGTATCTCTATGGCTGTAGAAATATACTTCTCTGAAACATCAAACTCCAATGCACCCACTTTAGTATTTGTCCCACTGAAATCCAATGCAAACTGCTTGACAACCTCAAGATGTCCTCTTTGCGTTTTCTCACAAAAAACCAGGCATCCCACTCTCTGAAATGATTCTCTGAAAAATGGTTCTGAGTTTCTAAGTTGCAGGTCATGGGGATCAACACTGAAAATTTATTCTCCTTTATGAACCTCCTTACCTTGTTGATTGTCCATGATAGCTAATTTAAAACCTTTCTCCTTTGGATAACAGTTGCTACCAACTAATGATGAAAATCGATGAATTAGGTTTTGACTATTTGATATTTGAAAAAACAGGGTTTTCTATATAAAATAAGAGATGTGAAGAAAGGATGACAACCCATCAAATAAGTAAAACTCTAACACAGGCCCAATCAGGAAACTATGTAAATTGGAGCATTATCAACACGATTTCTTAGTCTGCAGCGCGCATATGAAGTTTGCAACGAATGAATTTAGACTAGGGTTTTTTATCAGAAGATTTTGCAAAGTGACATGTTTGAAAGGAAAATGATTTGAACAAGATGATAATTCAAACATGAGTGGAAAGACTATCAACAAGGGTTTTTTCAAATGGGGAAAAAGAGGGTTTGTAGCGCAACTAATTTGCAACACATACAATGAAAACAATTTGCAACACTAACTAAAATTTGTAGTGAATAGGGTCATGGATATAGAAAATGGATGCAATTGATATTTTGGTATAAAGAAAAGAAACTTGGGTCTGCAAATTCTTAAGATACAAGGACTGTAGAAACAGACCAAGTGAAAGAATTTTTGCAGTGCAAATACTATGGAACAGTTTGTAGCGCGTAGAAAAATTACAACAATTACGGTCTGATTATGATCAACCTTCAGGCAGTGAAATTTAGCATTTAAGAAGGGTACTCGGTATATATGAAGCTCAAATTTTGTCGCATGCACTAAATTGACAGTTCCCAGAATCCTTTAATCCACCTTCAACTGCTAAAAGAAATTCATAGTGCCACAATTTAAACCAATTTGCAACGCACTTTGTTCAAAATGATAAAATTCCTTCTGAAACCGACTTGAAGAGAAAAATGAATAGATGGCATTGAAAACAATAAAATATCAATTTCCATGTTTCCAAAACATGATGGTATGTGATTAGTGCAAGATGTACTTTTCTTGATCTGCTACGAACTTTCATGAGAGTTTGCAACAGGTTGACTTGACACATGTCTTGACCCCTAAACGGTTAGATATGACATGAAAACCCTTTGTATACCTTTTTGAGACACAACACTTGATAACAATGACCTTGAAACCAATATGTATGACCAAAAATTTTCCTTTTTTTCTAATGATGAAAACCATTATCATGACACCAAGACTCTCACATGGATTATGATCAGTTTCTTTGACTCACAAGACAAATCAAAACATGATTTATTTAGATACGACATGAATCAAAAACCTTAAATAAATTGAGCCTATGACTCAAACCTAGAAACTTAAATATTTTTTGACCCCTATACATCCTATGTGCTAACCTCTGGCTCCACAGGGGATGGAGACTTCCTTGTGAGGCTCCAAGAACATGTCAGTTCCAGTTCCTTATCCATTGGGAAATGAGTCATTATTTAAAAAAAAAAAAAAAAAAAAAAAA
>CBVK0101158580.1:0-20643 GCA_900067695.1 Picea abies | reverse complement strand
GAATATGAACTATAATAGGACTAAGACAGAAAGACTCCAAGACACAAAAGAGTTTTGCAAAGAGGAACTTGATCTAGAAAGCTCAAAACAAATGCATTATTGTTAAAATAAGTGTCAAACTTTTTACAAATAAGATTGCTAATTTAGTGCAGATCGGTTTACCCGAAAAAATGCAATGATACATTTGAAAGTTACAATTGTTTTTTCAAAGTTAGGGAAAATAAGATAAATTCAAGGAAATGACAAGAGTCATAAGAGTTCAAAGAATAGTAGATAGTTTAATTGACTATTTTTATCTACTCTCGAAAGTAATGAATTTATTTTACATTAATCCTACGACAAATACACATAATTGGATATTTCTCATAAAAATATTCTATCATATAAATATCCTTCGAATGAGGATTGGAACGTTCTCAAATACACATAATTGGATATTTCTCATAGAAATATTCTATCATATAAATATCCTTCGTATGAGGATTGGAACGTTCTCATTCAGTTGCTGCAAGAAGGAATCATCAAAACAACAAGAGGAAAACTAGGAAATTACATAAATAAAGATCCAAATTTTGTTCGTATCAAATGCTATATTTGTAAAGTCAAACTTATTTTTCAATTTGGAGAGCTTAAAAATAATTCCAAATATCTAATTTTGTTTTAGACATAATTTGTATAATAGAGAAAATAGTCGATGTAAGAGAGGGATAGAACACTGGATATTTTAATGGAAAAAAAAACATTTCTTTCAAGAACTTAAGACCACCATTGCTTATAAATATAAAGGGATTAAATAAGATTACATATTTCATCATAATACTGTAAGTATTATCTTGACTTGTTTTTTATTTATCTATTTGTTTCAAGTTATATTGACTTGATAAATTCTTCTATTGAAAAGAGTATTGAGATATATTCATTGAGATACATTATAATTCTTTTAATTTTGTTATCATAATATCTTCCTATAATCTTTCAAATACTAAATTGTCTATTAGAGTGTTACTCTTTCATTTTAAGATTTTAATAAGTTATTTTTTGTTTTATTCATTTTTGTTTTTTGAGTAGAAATAAAATGTATATTTGAAATTAAAATGAAAGTAGATGCCTTGACATAGTTTCATAGTTTCCTTGGCATAGTTGATTATGGAAAGAATTACACATCTCTTGTAATAAGAATTTGTTTACTCTTAATTACTTTGTGTGTGTGTGATATTGAAATAATTTAATTAAAGTGGACATTGAATATTTTATCTATGGTCTACATTGAAACAATTTTTTTTAAATGTCACTAGTAGCTCCATGATAAGCACTCGAGGAATTACACATCTCCCTCATACAGGGTGATTGGAGGTACCTCTACTCAATGATTGAAATTTATTTCTTTACGAGACACACTTTCCATGCATTTCACATCTAATCACCAATCCCAAAAAAATAAAGGAGTGAGACTTGACCTTCTAGCTATCTCTTTAAGGGGAAGAAATATATTTCTTTATTTCAATACCTAGTATTACGTGGGATTTTTAGTGGTAATAATATTTTTACTCTCTCTCTCTCTCTCTCTCTCTCTCTCTCTCTCTCTCTCTCTCTCTATATATATATATATATATATATATAATGTAATTCATGGTTAATATTGTTTTTTCAATATGTCTTAAAGTAAAATTATGGTATATATATATAATAATTTAAATATCAATCATAATAATTTGAATTTGTATGAATTCTAATTAATAAATATACATATACATATTTAATTAGATAAAATAAAGTAGTAGACTCGATCTTGAGGCCAATCAAGCAACCATCTAAGTTTATATTTCTACAACTAAGACTAAAACTTCCTCTACAGGGTTAATCATTACCATTGTTGTGAAGGCTTCCTAGCATACCTCCACAAACTCTTTCAAGAGTGATCACAAAAGACTGATGTTGCCAACTTGGTGGAGGCAATGCATTTTCTACTTGTGTAACATTTTTGGGCCAAACCAACTTTAAACTTCTGCATGACTTCCTTCAACTTCTCCTTAGTCCTGCCACTTTAATGAATGTCTCGGCCTACTTCAAATAAAAGGTATCAAAGACTTCTTTAGTTATGTGATCACAACAATTTTACAATTCTTTTTCTTCACAACGACCAAATTTGGGCATCACATTGGGATCAATATAATGAGAAAACTCATGGCCACAAAAGCCCAAATGAAGTCGTTGCACTCTGGGTATTGTTTGTACCAAATTACAAAGATCAATCCGCCAATAGAACGCATGCCAAGATAGCTACTGAGACCCCAATGATGGAATAAACCAATAAGTTCGTGCCTTCATCATTTCCATGTGACATGCATATGCAACAAAAAGTCCATGTGAAGTTACAAAAGACCATCAACATGTAATTTCAATCCAAATCAGATGTCCTACTAGAAAAAATTAACTTCCACCACTCAATTCGATCTCTCGACACATGTAATGTCATGCCATTCACAGAGAGAATGGTTTTTTGGGTTTCAATCCTGGAGAAATCTTTGAATTCATTCAATTTTTTTTCACTTCAACGAAAACCAAGCTTGCAAGAGAAACAATTAGAGCCAACGAAAAGAGGCCCAATAATGCTAGCCAAAAGCTCGTGTGAATCATGGTCCATGATGAGATAAATTCTCGATTTCAAAACAACAAAATTACATACAAATAGATTGTAGTGTTACTCATTTTTTCCACATCGATCCTTGACCACATTTTAAGGCCATTGCATGGAGTTTTAATGACCCAATAATTCATTTAATTTGTAGTATAGGATTAGAAATCACGTATGAACATTGAACGCTGTTTATACAAGATTTTTCTAAAAACGCTCAAGAGGCACAAAATCCCAATCGACCTTGGACATTATTTGTACAAGATTTTCTTGAGAGCCATCAAGAAGGGCAGATTTTCTTGTAAGAACGCTCACATGCACCATGTCTACATGGTTAAAAAGCATCCACTTATACATCACTCCAAAATATCCACGTCACAAAAGCTAAAATAATTGTTTGTAACTTAAAAGCATCCACGTCTACATCCATCGCAGACTTGTGGAATTACAGATGCATTAAACACTCTCATCTAAAGGCTCTAAATGCATTAAACATTTATAATTACCTAATTATTGGTAAGTTTAATGATATTTATTTAAAATATATTTGTATTGAAGGTGAATGATTATTAAATGGTAAAATAGATACATATTCTTTAATTATAGGATATGATTGTCGTACTGAGATAGCTTAAATATTAAATATCGGTAAGTTCAAAGATATTTATTTAAAATATATTTTTATTTAAGGTAAATAATTATTGGAAGGGAAATAGATATACATTTTTTATTTTAAGAATATGATTGTTGTAGTGAGATAGCTTTAAATGCAAAGAAACATGTTTCTTGAGTTATTGTTGCTCTGCATATATGATCATTATTGGGTAGAATGAGATTTGGCTATTAGAATATTCATAAAGTCATTCACCAATTTGGTAGCTCGATACTTTTATTCATATTAGTGTCTTGCTACATTTTCTCAACGTATTAATTTTTTTTTAATATAGTCCAGGATCCTTATGATATCTATGGGACGAAAGTGAAAACAAACATATGCATTTCAAAAGCTACATATAGTTCTCAAGTTATTGTTGCTATGATCATTACTGGGTGTAATCATATGTAGTTGGGAGAATATTCATTGACTATCCTTTTATATCGCATTTACAAAATTCGAGAGTTGGATGAAGTACAAAACACAATTATAAGAAAACCCTCTACCTTTACAAGATCGAGAATAAACCTTCGCTACTGTGACTTGTAAACAAGCTGGAGCTAATATAGAATGCTTTAGCTTGCATTAGTTAGAAGCATAGTATTGGGCCAATTCCTCCATCTTGGAATCACTCCAAATGGCCTTTGGATCGATCTTCTCCAACATCCACACCAAATGCTCGAACAAAACCACCTTGCAGGAAACTAAGAAGAAGCCATCCTCGAATCTCTCAACGATCAGTGTCCTTAACAATGGATGGTTGAGATACTCCACACTTATGAAATATCGTCTTCTACACTTCCCAACATACATTGTCTTACATCACTCCGACGCTTTGTCTACTTTGTGATCATCTACATGGAGGAGGCTCGATGGACTCTTTACTGCAAAATTGACTGGAATAATTTCATCCTAGTCATTAACATGATCGCGAAATGGATCATGAGTGGAATTGAGATTATTGTACGAATGTCCCACCCCATGCAAACTTTTCCATCTCCTTTGAGTGTGGCACTTGTAGTGTTGCACTCTCTCACACCTACCCTTTCATGTGAGATGCTTCTCTCAATAGTGGAAGACACATGACCTCTCATTCATGATGCTTCTTTGACAATAAACGATCAAAATTGAGGTGGTTGGTATTGGTCATATGGATGCAGTGCATTTTATTACTTTACTTATCTATGTTGCTCAAACCTCGACACTAGAGGTCTTCATTTTCATTTTGACATGCTCTGTTTATATAAGTAATTTGTTATTTGAGTGCATGATGCATGCTACTCTTTGGAAGGAACCGAGTTATTGGCACTTTTACGTAAGTTATAACTGCTCTGTAATTGTACTTGTTCCTAATCTACGACTATATTTGCAGTGAACATAATTCCTTTTGGCCTCCAATGGTTGTATGTGTTATATTGATGTGGTACATTTTGTTTCTTTTATATATGTTGCCCATGCCTTAACATTGGAGGTCTCTATATTCATCCTGACATGTCCTGTGTTTGTATAAATAATTTGTTATGTGAATGCATATGCACACTACTTTTTGGAAGGCACAGAGCTATTGGTGTTTTTCCATAAGCTTTATCGGCTCTATATTGACACTTGTTCCTAAGGTATGGTTGCCTTTGTAGTGGCATTTTTTCCTAAGTTACAACTGTTGTCAGTGGTCACATAATATGCAACAAGATGAATCATGTTTTGGTTATTAATACTAATTTTTCAAGTCGTGAACAATGGGAGATCTAGGAGTGTGGAACATCAAGCAGTAACAAATGAATTGTTCACTATACATCTATCGATTCCTACTTGTAATGGCCCTTCAAAATAACAATTATCAATTCCTACTTTCAATGGCCCTTCAGAGGATGCCTTCATTGCTCCTGCAACGTCCCTAGTTGATGAATAACATCCAACTTTGTACAAAGGATATAAGTTTGGAGAATTTATGAGAATTTTCTAGAGCCAAGAATTAAATAATAAGACATTGTTAGATCATTTCAAGATCAAATATCTAGAGACTAATGTTGAATGAAATTTGTTGTTGAAATTGATTAAGGGGAAGCATCATCAAGATTATCACTATAAGTGTACCATACAATGGCTCCATTGTCCTTTTCCCTTTTCCTTTGGTCACTTGCATTAGGATGGCCACAAGTAACATCTATTGCATGGAATCAATTAAGAGGCTTCTAAAAACAAAGGATAATGAAGGATGAATAAAAGTATTATATAGTTTCAACTACTAAAATTGAAACTAAACATATTTTAATGTGCATTTATAATCAATATAGATTCATTTTAATTTTATTTTATGAATTAAAGAGGTATTAAATTTTATTTTGTTGGAATTCACAGATATTTGGCAATGAAAGTAACAAGATGGACTTTTGCTTATTTTCAACATGTCACATCAAGTGAGGATATACGTGAAAATGATAATAGATTGATGTTGATACTAATCTGGTCTCATTCTAAAATACAATATACATGTATCTTTTGTGAATATATAAATTTCAAATAAAATAAGCAATTTTCATGAGGGATGGCTTTCACGGACTTGAATATGAAATTGTCATGAATTCTCGACATAAAACCGAATAGAAACATATTTAAAAGGAATATCTACAACAATGGGTTCATGTGACTTTCTCAAGATCATTGAAACCTCTTGCTTTAACAATAATTGCATCACATCAAGAGTCCTAAAGAAATTTGGATTAGGGAATCACAAAAAGTACTGTAATAGAATATGAAAAGAATGGCCATGAAATATTTCGATGGATTTTCTTTCTGTCAGTGGGTGCACTTGTCATTTCAAGAATGGTTATCAAAGGAGCCACTCTATTGAGATCTCTTGTGGCCTTTTCTCATACTTCAGTGTATCAAACTCTCTTTCATTTTGTTTAGCGATGAAAGGGAGTCAAAGGTTTGTTTTCCATAGGAACCCAAACTTACATTTCTTTCTATAGTATCATAGAGAGACGTCTTTCTTTGAAATCATAATGTCGCCTAATTGAATGGACACTATACTTATAGAGAGAGAAGTCTAAAGATGATTAGTTCAAATGAAAACACCACTGCATATAAAACTTATGATATTGATTGTTTTTCGACAAGCAAGTCATGAATGATCATAGTAATGACTATGAAGCGTAGTACTCCAACTTTGCAAACAAAATTCTTCATATAAATAACCTCTCGCAAACTATATTTTAATAACATGTAGGTTGCATCTATCTTAACCCATATTGATTTCATTATAATAGATTTTGTCATAAGACAATGATGCTTGTGATAAAAATTGTTGTGAATTAGTTAAGAAGCTTCCAAAAATAAAGGATAATATAAGGATGAGTAAAAGTATTATATAGTTTCAACTACTAGAATTGAAACTAGACATATTTTCATGTGTATTTATAATTAATGTAGATTCATTTTAATTTTCTTTTATGAATTAAAGAGGCATTAAATTTTATTTTATTGGAATTCATAGATATTTGGCAATGAAAGTAACAAGATGGGATTTTTCTTATTATCATCATATTACATCAAGTGAGGATATATGTGAAAAGGAGAATTGATTGGTGTCAATGTTAATCTGGTCTCATTCTTAAACATAATATACTATCTATCTTTTTCTTTTCTTTTTTGTAAATTAAAAGATTGTATTACTTCAAAAAACTGAAAGTTTTACATAGACTAAGGAACCTGGCAGCCAACCTGCCAAAAAGAGGAAACCAGAATTGACTGCAGGCTCCTTTAAAGATAACCAAAATTGTACCTATCACTATAGCTAGAATATCCAGTTTGTTGTAGTTTATACATAAGTGGCTTGAAAGCCTTTTAAAACTAATCCTAAGAAACTTGAAAGAACAAAACTGAAACATGGACAAAAGAAAGATCATACTCTAGAAGTATTATTGCCTCCATCACCAGTAGGGGGATGATTCCAAGATGGAGTGAAGATGAAAGGTTGACGACAAATTGGCAACAATTGGAAGCATGCTCACTTGACAGTGAATAAAAAAGAATGTTCAACCGACAATTGATGTTCTCCTGACGAAACAACTGATTTGCTTCGTCTCTGCGAATGTCTAAGAGCAAATTGAGGTGCTCCTTAGAGAAACTATGCATAGTGGAATCATGGAAGTCCTCTGGTGTTCTATTTGCTTCATGAAGGTTGATCAACGAGGCTTCTTCCTCAATGACAAGATAACCCAGTGGTTTGCTGGTGGGTTGTGTAGAGAAACTTGGCCCATTGCACCTATGTTTGTTGTAGATTGAGCAGGCTGCTGAATTGACCCAAGACGCGAAACATATGATCTCGATATGTCCTTAAGAGGTGGGGCGGGTGAGTCCTCCTCTATGAAAACACAACTCCAATTCTCCTCTTCGTTTCTAGTATCCATGCCTGACACTTTTGTAGTGGGGTTGACTTGAGGAGAAGATCGACCCAAAACATTTGCAGGGACACTAGCATTTATGATGCAGGAGCATCTCTCCATGCTAGCCAGCCAGCCCACTCAACACATTCAAGGAAGAGAGGTGCCAACCCTCTCATATTTTGAATTTGAATTAGGGGCATTTAATATTTGTAAGGTTGTTAGAGCTAAAAGGCCGTGCCTATACGCAGGCTTTAGCTGTAGGTAGCTTTAATGGTTGTAAAGTTGCAATCTAGCTCCGATTTGGACTAGACAACCATTTATTGGTAATTCAATGTAGATTGAGTAGGTAGGTGAGGATAAAGGGAAGAGCTCGAAGAGCCCCTCATGAAAAAGACCTTTTTCGACCTCATTTTGAAAAAGTTGGTAGAGACAGAGAAGGAGCTGAGACTCTATCAAAGTCTGAGCTCAGGAACACCTTGTAAAGAGAGGCATTTTATTAATACAAACCAGAGCAGTTTTTTCTGCATATTATCTATGTTGTGTGAATGCTTTCATGTGTTCTTTGTATGCTGTGAATGTATGTTGTAGATGTGCAATTGCAGGGACATATAGGTTCTGCTATCTGAGGAGTTGTTTGATTTCAGGTTTAGGGGATCTTTGAGGCTTCATGCCAGAGGGCATGACAAAACACTGTGGGTTTTGATAGCCAGTGCTTAGAGAGCACTTCCAATTCTGCGGAATTTGGACGAAGACGTGCTACGAGGGCACACCAACCAAAATCATTGACTCAGAGGAAGACCTCAAGGTCGTTGAACACCTTGGAGGCAAGACTATGTAGAGGAAGGCACAATGGGAGATAAAATCGTTGCGGGATTCTGCAAGAACTCTGCTAGGTGGGCATTAAGCATATGCACTGGTTGCATTGAGGAGGAAATCTGTTGTGAGTTCAATAGGAAGTCAAAATCATTGGGGATTCTAGACACTTTGCTGGGAGGCCATTGAGTAGATGTGCAGATAGAGCACAAGGGAAGAACTCTTTGAGTTCAGAGACAAAGAAGAGTCCAAGGAAGGATCTTCACAGGGTTGTTGAATACCCTGCAGACTCAGCAAGAAGTTTTCTCGAGCAAAGGAGTGCCAAGAGGACATCAGATTCTCCATCTGAAGGAGAAGGAAGGAAAAGGGTGAATTCCCCTTAGAGATCTGAGTAGTGGAGAAGCTCAGAAGAGATAGCACCGAGTTAACGTGCAGAGATTCTGCAAGGTGTGCAGGAGTCGTGGAAACCTTTTAAGGTTTCAAAGAAGGCCAAGCTCAGGAGGGAGAGTGCTTTTACGCATAGAGGCCATAAGAGGTTGTAGAGGCTGAAAGGGAGAACTCTTTGGAGAGTTTAGAGTCTCGAAAGCTAAGGAGAGTACAACTGTTGTCAGATTAGGCCGAAGGGAAGATCTGGACCGTTGAATTTCCATGTCCAGATAATAGCAGGAGAGCGCATAGGAAGGGAGTAGATTTGATCTCACTCAGGCAACCGATAGTTGTTGGATCTCTCAGAAGAAGCATGAGGTTTAAACCCTTGTGAGCAGAGGAGAAAAGTCCTGAAACGGGGGTGGATATCAAGATTTCAAACTTCAGGATTTCGGAGGTCTTGATGACGAAAGGTCGGGACTCTCCATAGTGATAGTCCCGAAATAAGCGAAGAGATCTGAGCTGTCTGTTTAGAGGAGGACACGTGTCGCGAGATCACCCATTTCGGGGATTCAGACATCGGGAAACACAGAGGGGAGTCTTTCAACTTCGTCAACGACGAAGTCCCGAAAACGATCTGGACTATCCCTTCGTAGGAGGACACGTGGCAGAGATCGGGGAGTCCATCGGGTTTTCAGATATCGAGGATTCGAGAAGACAGAGGAATTGTGCCATAGGGATCATGGAGTCCCGAAATCCGAAAGAGGATCAGAAGCGTTCATGGAGAGGACACGTGGTAGCAGGAGGGTACTTCGGTACTTCGGGTACCGGAAGTATCAGAGGTCAGCAAAGGCTTAGTGCAACAAGATTCGTGAAATTCTGAAACGCAAAGTCCCGAAAACGTTCAGAAGAGTATTGCTGGGAGCATTTTGGCATACCGGATATCGGGATTTCGGAAATCCTGAGGACGAGAGATCTGGGCTCTTAGGGAGGAAAATCCTAAAAAGATTAGGGCCATTGATCTGGGAGTGGATCACAACCATTGATCTCGGTTGGGAGGGAAAAATGGTCGTATTGTCACTTCGACATTTCGGATATCGGAAGTGCGAGAGCAAGGGTAGAGGAAGACTTGCAACGGAAAAGCCCAAAACGCGAAAGTCCGAAAGCGTTGGAGTAAGACAACATTTCAGCATATCAGAGTTCAGAACTTCGGGAGTTCTAGGGACAAGGAGAACCAAGCATTTCGGCACTAGAAACTCTGAAATCGCAAAATGCGAAGAGCCGGGGAAAGGAAACCCCTCGAGGAGAAAATTCGGGGAGAGGCATTTCGGGATACCCGAATTCGGCATTTCGGGGATCCTGTAGACATAAGGTCAGAGCATTTCGGCGTCAAAAAACCCAAAATCGTGAAAGGGGGAGAAGGTCGGGAAACAAGTATTTTGACATTTTGAAAATCGGCTTTTCGGGAGTCTTGAAGACAGGAAGTCGGGTGCTTTGCGTCGATGAACCCCGAAGAAGGCTGCGGTCATATGAGGGGAGGTCATATGGACTAAGGGTATAGCCTAGGGGGCTAATTACTGTGAGCGCCATTTCGATGTTTCAGTATTTTAGAGATCGGGAGATCGAAGAGTCAAGGACTCTCGACATCAGGACTCAAGGAGTCCCGAAACCCAAAATTCCATTTCGGGAAAGAATCGCAGTCATGTTTGAAGGTTGTGTGGAGGTGAAGGACCTGTGGATTGGATTTTGAGGTTCTGATAGGGATCCGAAAGAGCCACTTTGGCTCAGAAGAGGAATTTGAACGATCCTTAGACCAGGAGGTCACACAGAACTTGCTGAGGTAGGGGGTGCTGCGCCGTCAAGTGGTATCAGAGCTTGACTCTGTTTGTACATTTCAGGCAGAGGAAGCAAGGAAAAGAAAACAGAGTGCTGGAGATGCTCTGTGGTGATTGTTGCAGGTAGGCAACAGTTAGGAGGACTGTAAGAAAAGGCTGGAAGCACTTAGGGTTGTATAGTGACAGCAACAAATTTGTTAGGAGGACAGATAGATAGCGGACATAATGACTACTGAAGGTCATGCATGCGATGGGAAGAAGATCCATCAATAGTTGGAGAACGTTGCAAGGGATAAAGAACTTGTCGAGATCAGGGCAAGGATGAATGAGCTAGCACTGCGGATGCAACATAATGCTAAGTCGAGATGGGTATATGAATGGCCCATGAAGACGAAGGCAAAGTGGTCGATTCAGGAATTGGTGGCCAAAAGATAGCAAAGGCTATTGAGAATATGGTCGAGGCATGCTGAAAACCTTAACAGACCAGAGGAGAAAATGGTTCAGGTTTGTGAACCAAAGGATGGGAGAAACCTCTGTAGTGAGGAAGACATGAGATCAACTGAAGATCTCAAAGACTGCCAAGAGGGCAGAATAGAAGTTCCCAATTGCCAAGAGGGCAATGAGATGAGATTACTGCGGGATCTCATAGAATGTCATGAGGACAGTCGGGGAATTTCACATTGCCAAGAGGGCAATGAAACGAGGTCACTGTGGGATCTCATGGACTGCTAGGAGGGCAACAAGAAAATCCCAATTTGCTAGGAGAGCATGGGAATAAAAATGAGGCTATGTGAGAGTCTCATGAACTCAGAGGTGAGTTTGAATCAGCCCGAGGAGCTAACAGAGTAGATGAGCTTAGAGATGGATTTGGATAAGCCTGAGCAGCTGACAGGGAAAGATTAGAAGAGCATTATGATGATTGGAGGGATAAAGGTATTTATGCCATATAGCCCAGATGAGGCCAAAGTCTATGTTGTCGATGAAGCAACAACAACAAGAGAAAGGCAGGCAGTCGTGACTATAAAAGGAGAAGTGGAGCAGATGTTAGAAGCTGCCCAAGCAGAAAAAGAATAGGAGCATTCCAAGGAATGGCTCAAAATTTTCGGCTAGGAAGCTGAAACGACTGTAGCATTGGAGCTTGCAGCAGAAGAAGCCGAAGAAGAGACATACAACATGAGTCTTGTTGATCTGTGCGAAGAGATTGAAGCCCTGGAGAGAAGGGTGAAGGTGCAAGGCATGCACATCCAACAAGTTAAGTTGGAAGCAGATGAAGGAGGATTCCAGTCTAAGGAGAAGCTGGAGGAACCTGGAGATACACCAGTAGGAGAACTGGCAGAAGTTGAGCTGCCAAAAGAGTAAGCTGAATAACAGTTCAGTGAGGAGACTGCAGAGCTGGAATCTGTAGCAGGGTGGCAAGTCAAGGCCACAAGAGATGAAGAAGATGGCATGGGAGATCATGATGATTTGCCCATTTGCAGAAAGAATTTGCAGCAGAGGAGGTTGCATGAACAGAGTCAGCCATTGCAGCAGCTGGACGAGGTGATTGATGAGATCAGAAGGATGATGTTGGAATCAATAGAGACTGCCAGCAAAGGGAAGCTGAGCAGAAGGGAGACAGCAGCAACATCAGAGCAGTGGAGCAGGGAGACAACTCCAAATAGTTGTTTGGGATCCAGGAGGATCTCAACAGCCAGGATGGGAAGCTCATGAGCAGAAGCTCATGAATTTTACAGCTGAGGAGTATGATGCAGGAGCATCTCTCCATGCCAGCCAGCCAGCCCACTCAATGCATTCAAGGAAGAGAGGCGCCAACCCTCTCATATTTTGAATTTGAATTAGGGGCATTTAATATTTGTAAGGCTGTTAGAGCCAAAAGGTCGTGCCTATACGCAAGCTTTAGGTGTAGGTAGCTTTGATGGTTGTAAGGCTGCAATATAGCTTCGATTCAGACTAGACAACCATTTATTGGTAATTCAATGTAGATTGAGTAGGTAGGTGAGGATAGAGGGAAGAGCTCGAAGAGCCCCTCATGAAAAAGACCTTTTTCGACCTCATTTTGAAAAAGTTGGTAGAGACAAAGAAGGAGCCGAGACTCTATCAAAGTCTAAGCTCAGGAACACCTTGTAAAGAGAGGCATTTTATTAATACAAACCAGAGCAATTTTTCCTGCATATTATCTGTGTTGTGTGAATGCTTTCATGTGTTCTTTGTATGCTGTGAATGTATGTTGTAGATGTGCAATTGCAGGGACAGATAGGTTCTGTTATCTGAGGAGTTGTTTGATTTCAGGTTTAGGGGATCTTTGAGGCTTCATGCCAGAGGGCGTGACAAAACACTACAGGTTCTGATAGCCAGTGCTTAGAGAGCACTTCCAATTTTGCGGAATTTGGACGAAGACGTGCTAGGAGGGCACACCAACCAAAATCATTGACTCAGAGGAAGACCTCAAGGTTGCTGAGCACCTTGGAGGCAAGATTGTGTAGAGGAAGGCACAGTGGGAGATAAAATCGCTGCGGTATTCTGCAAGAACTCTACCAGGTGGGCATTAAGCATATGCATTGGTTGCATTGAGGAGGAACTCTGCTGTGAGTTCAATAGGAAGTCAGAATCACTGGCGATTCTAGACACTCTGCCAAGAGGGCATTGAGTAGATGTGCAGATAGAGCACAAGGGAAGAACTCTTTAAGTTCAGAGACATAGAAGAGTCCAAGGAAGGATCTTCAAAGGGTTGTTGAATACCCTGCAAACTCAGCAAGAAGTTTGCTTGAGCAAAGGAGTGCCAGGAGGGCACCACATTCTCCATCTGAAGGAGAAGGAAGGAAAAGGGTGAAGTCCCCTTAGAGATCTGAGTAGTGGAGAAGCTCAGAAGAGATAGCACCAAGTTAGCGTGCAGATATTCTGCAAGGTGTGCAAGAGTCGTGGAAACCTTTTAAGGTTTCAGAGAAGGCCAAGCTCAGGAGGGAGAGTGCGTTTACGCACATAGGCCACAAGAGGTTGCAGAGGCCGAAAGGGAGAACTCTTTGGAGAGTTTAGAGTCCCGAAAGCTAAGGAGAGCACAATTGCCATCGGATCAGGCCGAAGGGAAGATCTGGACCGTTGAATTTCCACGTCCAGATAGCAACAGGAGAGCGCATAGGAAGGGAGTGGATCTGGACCGTCAGATCTCATTCAGGCAGTCAATAGCTGTCGGATCTGTCAGAAGAAGCATGAGGTTTAAACCCTTGTGAGCAGAGGATCAAAGTCCCAAAACAAGCATGGATATCGGGATTTTGGACTTCAGGATTTCAGAGGTCCCGATGATGAAAGGTCAGGACACTCCATAGCGATAGTCCTGAAATAAGTGAAGAGATCTGAGCCGTCCGTTTAGAGGAGGACATGTGTCACGAGATCACCCATTTCGGGGATTCGAACATCAGGTAACACAGAGGGGAGTCTTTCAACTTCGTCAATGGTGAAGTCCCGAAAACGATATGGACCATCCCTTCGTAGGAGGACACGTGGCAGAGATTGGGGAGTCCATCGGGTTTTCGGATACTGGGGATTCGAGAAGACAGAGGAATTGTGCCACGGGGATCGTGGAGTCCCGAAATCCGAAAGAGGATCGAAAGCGTTCAGGGAGAGGACACGTGGCAGTAGGAGGGTACTTCGATACTTTGGGTACTGGAAGTATCAGAGGTCAGCAAAGGCTTAGTGCAACAGGATTCACGAAATTCCGAAACGCGAAGTCCTGAAAACGTTTAGAAGAGTATTGCCGGGAGCATTTCAGCATACCAGATATCGGGATTTCGGAAATCCTGAGGATGAGAGATCCGGGCTCTTACGGAGGAAAATCCCGAAAAGATCAGGGCCATTGATCTGGGAGTGGATCACAGTCGTTGATCTCAGCTAGGAGGGAAAAAGGGTCGTATTGTCACTTCGACATTTTGGATACTGGAAGTGCAAGAGAGCAAGGGCAGAGGAAGCCTTGCAACAGAAAAGCCTGAAACGTGAAAGTCTGAAAGCGTTGGAGGAAGCCAGCATTTCGACATATCGGAGTTCGGAACTTTGGGAGTTCCGAGGACAAGGAGAACCAAGAATTTCGGCACTGGAAACTCCGAAATCGCGAAACGCGAAGAGTCGGGGAAAAGAAACCCCTTGAGGAGAAAAGCCGGGGAGAGGCATTTTAGGATACCAGAATTCGGCATTTCGGGGATCCTGTAGACATAAGGTCAGAGCATTTTGGCGTTGGAAAAACTGAAATCGCGAAAGGAGGAGAAGGTCGGGAAACAAGTATTTAGGCATTTCGAAAATCAACTTTTTGGGAGTCTTGAAGACAAGAAGCCGGGCACTTTGCGTTGATGAACCCCGAAGAAGGCTGCGATCATATGGACTAAGGGTATAGCCCAGGGGGCTAATTACTGTGAGCACCATTTCGACGTTTCGGTATTTCGGAGATCGGAAGATCGAAGAGTCAAGGACTCTCGACATCAGGACTCAAGGAGTCCCGAAACCCAAAATTCCATTTCGGGAAAGGATCGCGGTCGTGTTTGAAGGCCGTGTGGAGGTGAAGGCCCTGTGGATTGGATTCTGAGGTTTTGATAGGGATCCAAAAGAGCTGCTTCGACTCAGAAGAGGAATTTGAACGATCCTTAGACCAGGAGGTCGCGCAGAACCTACTGAGGTAGGGGGGTCTGCGTCAATTTCTGTGGTGATTGGCAAGATATCTGAAATAGTCTGGACCTCTGTGAGAATAGCCACGGTGAGATCGGAAGAGCGCTCAGAAGAGGAATTTGAACGATCCTTAGACCAGGAGGTCGCGCAGAACCTACTGAGGTAGGGGGGTCTGCGTCAATTTCTGTGGTGATTGGCAAGATATCTGAAATAGTCTGGACCTCTGTGAGAATAGCCACGCTCGCGAGGCATGATGCCAAGGATGAGATCAACAAATAGAGGAGGGGAAAAATCAACCAAGAGTTGGGTCAGACTTAACCTCTCCAGAAGAGAAGCCAAGCGCGCAGACAAAGCAAAAGGAAGAATCATGTCAAGAGTAGATGAATGACACATAGAAATGTTCCCATTCCAGCACATTAAGGGAGCCATACAATCAGAGGAGACATTGTCCTCTATAGTACCACTCCCAATTAAACCCAACATCATCCTGAACCAAAGCATCAAATGTCCCATGGAATGAAAGCTCCCGACATATAGCTCTGCATTAATGTGCGACCTCGAGAACTGAAGCATGGAGGAGAGGCGACATGGAGGGGCTGTCTTTAATTGCATGGCTGGGCACGTGTCACCCCATCTGGGGAATATACTATCTATCTTATGTGAAATTTAAATTTCAAATAAAATAAACAATTATCATGAGGGTTGGCCTTCACAGACTTGAATATGAAATTGCCACGAATGCTCGATATGAGATCGAATTGAAACATATATAAAAGAATATCTACAACCACGGGTTCATATGACTTTCCAAAGGTTGTTGAAACCTATTGCTTTATCAATAATTGCATTATATCAAGAGTCTTGATGAAATTTGGATTAGGGAATCATGAAAAGTACTCTAATAGAATATGAAAATAATGGCCATGAAATCTTTTGATGGATTTTCTTTCTATCAGTGGGCCCACTTGTCATTTCGAGAATGGTTATTAAAGGAGCCGCACTATTGAGATCCCTCATGGCCTTTTCTAAGACTTCAATATATCAAATTGTCTTTCATTTTGTTCAACAATGAAATGGAGTCAAAGGTTTGTTTTCCATAGGAGCCTAAACTTACATTTCTTTCTACAATATCATAGAGGGATGTCTTTCTTTGAAATCATAATGTCGTGTAACTGAATGGATGATATACTTATAGAGAGAGGTCTAAATATGATTAGTTCAAATGAAAACACCACTGCATATGAACCTTATGATATGGATTGTTTTTTGACAAGTAAGTCGTGAATGATCATAGTAGTGACTCTAAAGCGTAGTACTCCGACTTTGCAAACAAAATTCTTCATATTAATAACCTCTCACAAACCATATTTCAATAACATGTAGGTTGCATCCAATCTTAATCTATATTGATTTCATTATAATATATTTCGTCATATGACGAGGATGCTTGTGATACAAACTGTTGTGATGCACATCCTCGAGCTTCCTCAATACAAAGCAATAACCACCAAATTTATGTGGTTTTCTCATATTGGGGAGACAATGGTGTGTGTTCTCTCTGTTTACATGTGTGTTCTCTTTGTTTACTTCAATGTTATCCATGGTCTATGAATGCCACCTATGTTGATGAAAAATCCACAAATTAGCTTCAAAAAACATATCTCGACACATGGAGAAATATAGTTCTATTTCTCATATTGGGGAGACAATGGTGTGTGTTCGCTCTGTTTACATGCGTGTTCTCTTTGTTTACTTCAATGTTATCCATGATCTATGAACGCCACCTGTGTTGATGAAAAATCCACAAATTAACTTAAAAAAACAAATCTTGACACATGGAAAAATATAATTCTATTTCTAATTACAATACCGTTAAGGTTCTTATTTAAAACAACAATATGAAAAACACTTTTAAATCAATTCGACATTCTCATTCTCTTGTTTAAGGAGTATGCTAATTTTACACTACAACTAAAACTACACCATTAAACTAAATGCTAATTTTACACTACACCTAAAACTACACCATTAAACTAAATGCTAATTTTACACTACACCTAAAACTACACCATACACCATTAAACTAAATGCTAATTTTACACTACACCTAAAACTACACCATACAACTACTCAATATACTAAAGGTACTCTAAACATCAACCTTAACTTATTTGCGACAAACTCCCGTCAATCTACCACTAGACAAGAACCCAATCCAACGAGACTATAACCTCAGGTACCGCTAGGGTTATCAACTTAATCGAAATCACATATGCATGTAGTAACCATGGGTTTGTTTAGTGCTAGCTAAACTAGCAGCAAGCCCTTAATTTTTAGAGGACACGTGTCTATCCCGATGAGCGGCGTCGTTTGGAAGCGAGGGTAGATCGGACGGCGGAGGGTGTCGCGTTGATAGAAAGCCATTTGAACCACTTGTAAAAGAGCCTCGTTGGACCTCATTCTCTTATGAGAAAATTTGCAGCACAGACATAATACTATAATATCTGTGTGTCCGAGCCAGCACGCGATTCAGCTCCATTCTCATTCAACAGTCAAGAGATTCGATCATGGTACCTCAATCTCCATTCCCTTCGCTCTTTAAAATCAGTGCATTTCATGCATTTTTTCTTGCAGCTATTTTTTCATATAAACACAACCAGCTTTGGGTAGGTTGATGTTCTAGTCTCTGTGAAAATAGGGTTTAGGTTTTTCGGCTCTCTGAAATAAGGTTTTAGGGTTTTAATCATAAATGCTCAACTTCATATTCATCCGAAATATACAAACCGGTCACCATGTCTTGCATGTTTTTATTCGTAAATCTTCTGGGAATCTTACTCGTGTTCCAGGATTTATGTGCTTATTTATTTTCCCTTTTCATCATTCTTGGAATGACCGAGGATTTAATTGTCAGGCTTTTGCCGGTCCACAAGTTGATTGTCCAAATTTCAAGCTTGTTATCGTTGGCGATGGAGGCACCGGTAAGGGTTTTATCATTCTTCTTGTTATCGTTGGCGATGGAGGCACCGGTAAGGGTTTTATCATTCTTCGTTTATACATAACAGGTTTCCACTATTTAAATGTTTTTTCTTTTTAATGTTTATTATTTTATTTTAGTTATATTTTTCGAATCAAGTCTTGTATGCAAGTTATTGTAATGATGATAAAACAAATGTTTTGAGAGCTTTGATAACTTCCCCGTTGGTGTATTGAATCTATTCTATCAAGATCAAAATCGAATTTAATTTAAAATTTAATTAGAGATTTGATAAAGGATGTCGGGTTATTAGATCTCTTCTTCGTAGTCGAATAGCCCATTTATGCAATTTACTAGTTCATTCAGCGCTACGTCTTGTGCATTTTCATCGAGTACTTGGATGAATATTGTGCGTTTTCCTGGCAGGGAAGACAACTTTTGTCAAACGGCATCTTACTGGAGAATTTGAAAAAAGATATGAGCGTGAGTATCTCTTCCTTCAATCTTTTCTTCTCATGATCTGTTAGGGATGAATTGCTATAGGATCTGAACCTAGACACTAGTCACTGTAGTAACGAGTCATGTCTTTGTCTCAGCAAGGTTCAAGTTAAGTGGTTGTTATTATTTTATTTTTCTGGGTTATTTGCCAAGCTTATAAAATTTATTTTTATGTCTTATGCTGTAATTGTTTGGGGTCAAATATATCAATTATCTTATTTTTATATTTTGACACTGTCGTTTTAAATTTTGAACAGCGACAATAGGTGTGGAGGTTCATCCTCTTGATTTCTTTACAAATTGTGGGAAGATTCGATTTAATTGCTGGGATACTGCAGGCCAAGAGAAATTTGGTGGCCTTAGAGATGGTTATTAGTAAGTTATAGCTTTATTTATCAATTCAGAATTATTAATGTGTTCTTCCTTTTCACTAGATTATTAAACGTTGGAATGATTCCTACAGTCTTTTTGGGAATTGCAGGGCAGCCAAAAATATTTGGAACTGGCCATGTGCCAAGTTCCAGATTATATTCCTTAGCTAGAGCCATTGGAAAGTTGCTCTATGGGATAACCTCCGTAGTAAGGAGTGACTTTCTAGGAATATGGCATTGCATTAGGATGGTAGCCTTTTTTTTTTAACTTTAGTAAGCCAGATGTCCATCAGTTTTGGCATGGCTCCCCATTCTGTCTAATGACTTGTCAAAAACAGTCCTCTCAAACAGCTATTTTAGACAAAGGTCAAGTTTAGGAATTTTGCTTTTAAATATCATAAAAAAAGGATCTGAATCATAGTGATCTATAACATGCCTTTTTATGTATATAAGCTGTAATGTTCAGGAAAAGTATAGTAACTTCCCTTAAGGAAACAATAAATCGATAGTTTTGAGCTGCATCCAATAAGTTTACTTCTCTTGTAACAAAATAGTGCCCTTAAGGAAACACTAATTCGATAGTTTTGAGCTGCATCCAATAAGTTTTCTTCTCTTGCAACAAAATAGTGCATTTTAGATCTGATTATAAATGTCACACTCTTCATTGTGTCATATGTCTAGTAATTGTCTCCAAAATTTTAGAAAATAGGAATGTGTGAACACTATAAATTAATGCCAATTGTTTGGTATTTGCTCGCTTTAAGGCCTTTTTTATATGTAAAAAGGGATTTCTATTGTGACTACAACATGTGATTGAATACAAAAACACTTGTATTTTTAATTCATAATCTTGAATCAATTTAGTTAGGCCTTCAACTATCCTAACCCATTCTTGTTACATATATTATCTCTTCTTTTTTCTATCCTTCATACAATGAACATTATCATAAGCTAAAAAAGTTCGAACATTATCTCATCCCTCTGGTCATTGCTTCCTTTACCACATTTTCTCTTCTCTTTTAGCCCTCACTTGTAATCATGTAATGTATGCTTTGTAAAGTTCATGATATCGAATCCAATGTGTGAGTATGAGTTCACGAAGCATGGATGAGCTCATGAGTGCCCACTCAAGCATGCCAACCAATCAATCCATGTAGGGAGATATATCATGCAATGTGAGAGTTTGAATCATTGGTGTGTAGGTGAGTAGTTCATAGTCGTGAATCAAAGATTTGAATATTCACCCAAAAACAACTCAAAAGTGTTCAAGGAAGTGAGGATGACCCCTGTAGGAAAGGAGGGTGTCTATATTAAGGTAGTTGTAGATTTTAATGACAGTAATCAGCAAGCTAAAATTTTTGTCAAACACTTAGCAGCAACCTAGAGATAACTGCCTTTCATGAACTTCTGAAATGTCTCAAACCCATATTCAGAAATTACCATAAGCAGAAATACACA
>CBVK0101158574.1:0-18662 GCA_900067695.1 Picea abies | reverse complement strand
TGAGAGAAATTGTTAATAATCCACACTAACTGATTCACCCCCCCCTCTCAATTAGTTCATACCTGTAACAGACATTTCAGTATTTTTGAAGACAAGAGGTCGAGGTTGTTTGCACCAGAACTCCCGAAGTCGTGAAACATGATACAGCTATGGAGGAGGACGCGACCAAAGATTTCAGAAATTTGGCATTTTGGGTTTCGGAGGTTGTAGAGACAGGAACTCTTGACAACAGGGATCGCGAAATCATGAAACCCGAAGTCCCAGTTTGACGAAGGGCGCGATCTTATTGAGATCAAGAGACTTGAGTGGTGCTTTGTGGTTGATCACACAGGGTATACTCATAAGGACCTATGGATATAGCATCGTTTGTGTGAGGGATTCCCTGTGGGGAAATCAAAGAGTCAATCAGATTCAGGAGGGCAGATTTAGAATGATCTTGAGCGGGTCTCGACCTGAGGGCTGGTGGTCTGCATCATTTTGGTATTAGATCTTGACTCTGTTTGTATATTGCAGATGAAGGAAGCAGAAGGAAGAAGAGTACTCTGATACGCGTCAAGTGGTATCATAGATTGAATCTATTTGTATATTGCAGACGAAGGAAGTAGGAGGAAGAAGAGTACTCTGATACGCACAAAGTGGTATCAGAGCTCATAACAAGTTATTTTATTTCTGTAGTAGAGAAAAGATGAACATTTTATAGCCATGCTGCCGAGGAGAAGAGACAAACTGATGCCTGATCCAGCTATGGAAAGAGAAATGCGTGAGTTACGTGCCAGGATTGATGCCATGGAGACAACACAAAGGTGCACAGTCAACGCTGGGGATATCAACGTGGCTGAAATTGAAAATGAAGCTGGACACGAAGGAGAAGAAGTCACAGTAGAAGATGTTGTAGATGAACGTCTATTCAGGGCTGTTGCAAGGTTAGGTGCTAGAGAAAAAATGGACATTCCAGTGTATGAGGGAAGCTTAGATGTTGAAGAACTTCTAGACTAGATTAGAGCTCTAGATAAATACTTTGACTATGAGGATGTCGAGGAAGACAAGAAGGTCAAACATGCCGTTACCGGACTTAAAGGGCATGCAACACTATGGTGGGATGAACTATAGGCTGATAGACGCTGCAAAGACAAGCAGAAAATCAAGAGTTGGGATAGAATGGTTGCAAAGATGAAGGCCAAATTCATACCCAAGGATTATCAAATCACTTTGTTTAGGAGGATGCAAAATTTGAGACAGAAGCTGATGACAGTGAAAGAATACACTGAAGAGTTTTACAAGATAAACATCATAGCAGGTCATCGGGAAAGCGATGATGAAAAGGTTTCCAGATACATGAATGGTCCGCGATATGACATTCAAAATGAGATGAGAATGATGACCCTTCAAAATGTGGAAGATGATTATCAGATTGCTTTGAAAGATGAAGAGAAGCTAAGTCGAAAGCAAGGTCAAAGAGGCCAGGGTAGAAGTCAAGCCAGAGACAAAACAATTGCCCAAGACAGAACTCAGAAATCTAAAGAAGAGGGGAAGAAACCTCAAACTCAACCTGAGAGAGGTAGAAGTTCACAGAGAGGGTGGTATGCTGATAGAAACACTTTTCCTCAAGCCAGAGGAAGATGAAGAGGCAGAGGTGGTGAAGTGAAATGCTTTGACTGTGGAAAGATCGGACATAAATCTTATGAGTGTCCAGATAAGAAGAAAGATGGTGGTGAAACTCACATTGCCGAAGCACAAGGATGAAATGTTGAGACAGAAGACGCTGAGGGTGGAAGATCCTTAATGATGAGGAAAGTTCTCTTGAAGCCAGAGAAGAAGGTAGAGAACCCAACCCAAAGAAATAGTCTGTTTCAGACTGCATGCAAAACCAAAGACAGAGTATGCAAATCATAGTGGACAGTGGTAGCATAGACAATCTTGTATATATCGAGATGGTAGAAAATATGGAGCTGGAGACTATCGTACATCCAAGCCCATACAGAGTTTCGTGGCTACAAAAAGGACATCAGGTAAATGTCACTAAACAATGTTTAGTTGAATTTAAAATAGGAGGATATAAGGATGAAATATTATGTGATGTCATTCCCATGGATGTTTTTCATCTATTGTTGGGTAGACCATGGCAATATGACAAGAATGTGATTCATGATGGGAGAAAGAACACATACACCCTGGAGAAGAATGGTAGGACGCACATGTTGTTGCCGATTAAGGATAAAGAAGTGAAACTAGAAATGAGCAACACTGTACTTCTCATGAGTGGGAAGGAATTTCTTATTGAGGTTAATAAGAAGGAAGATACACAATTTATTGTTGCCAGGAAGCCCAAAATTGTTTTGACCAGTACGAGGATAGATGATTTACCAGAAAAAATCCAGGAGTTGCTGGAAGAGTTCGATGATATAGTAGTGGACGAACTACCTTGTTCGTTGCCACCGATCAGGAGTATAAGCCATCACATTGATCTTATACTTGGAGCCAGTTTACCAAACAAAGCCGCATACAGATTGACCTTGCAAGAAAATGAAGAAGTTAAGAGACAAGTCTAGGACTTAATGGACAAAGGATTGATTTGAGAGAGCTTGAGTCCATGCGCTGTTCCAACAATGCTCAACCCAAAGAAAGATGGAGGCTGGAGGATGTGTACAGACTCAAGGGAAATCAATAAGATTACCATCAGATATAGATTTCCATTGCCAAGGATGGACGACTTGATGGATTTCTTGAGTGGAGAAAGATTTTTTTCAAAAATTGATTTGAAAAGAGGATATCATCAAATTCGAATGAGAGAAGGTGATGAATGGAAGACAACATTCAAAACGAATGAGGGGCTGTATGAATGAGTTGTTATGGCATTTGTCTTAACAAATGCACCCAGTACTTTCATGAGATTGATGAACGAAGTTCTGAAGGATTTCATTGGGAAATTCATCATCGTATATCTTGACGATATATTGATTTTCAGCAAGACAAAAACATAGCATTTAAAGCATTTAGCTACAATGATGAAGAGATTACAACAAGAGAAATTGCTGATTAATATGAAGAAATCTTCATTTATGAGGACATAACTCATTTATTTGGGTTTTGTTATCTCTGCAAATGAGCTGAAAATGGATCCAGAAAAGGTAAATGTGATTAAGAATTGGGCATTGTTGAAAAATGTGTTTGAAGTTCGAAGCTTCCATGGTTTGGAAAGTTTCTACAGGAAATTCATTTGAAAATTCAGTGGAATTAGCACACTAATGATGGATACGGTGAAGAAAAGAAACAAATCTTTTCACTGGACAGAAGAACCAGAGAAGAGTTTCAATCTATTGAAGAAGAAGATCACGAAACAACCAATTCTAGTTTTGCCAGATTTTAGCAAGACATTCCAAGTTAGGTGTGACACAAGTGGATTTGCAATTGGAGTGGTCTTAAGCCAAGATGACAGGCCGATCGCATACTTTAGTGAAAAACTGAATGAAGCGAAGATCAAGTACTCAACATATGACAAAGAATTTTATGCAGTCATACAAGCACTAAAGAAATGGAGACATTATTTGGTTCCTAAAGAGTTTGTTTTGTACACTGATAATCATGATTTACAATTCGTGACTCAATAAGAGAAGTTGAACCAAAAACATGTTAAATGGGATGAATTCATGCAGAATTTTACTTTTGTAATTAAGCATATTTATGGAACTGCTAACAAAGTTGCTGGTGCTTTGAGCAGGAAATGTTTGCTTATGCAAGAATTCAGAGTCAAGACTTTAGGTTTTGATAGCCTCAAAGAAATGTACAGGGATGACCCATATTTTAAGGAAGCGTATGAGTCATCTGAGAATCCAATTCTCAGGAACAAAATCCAATGGACCGAATATATGATCCAAGATGGATTGTTATTAAGGGGAAATCAACTATGTGTTCCAAAATGCTCCATGAGGGAGAACCTGCTGAAGGAAAAACACAGCGGAGGATTGGCCGAACACTTCGGTCATGATAAGACGTTCTCAAAGTTGAATGGCTCATATTTTTGGCCAGGGATGAGGATAGATGTTAAGAAATTTGTGGACAGATGCAGGATTTGTCAACACACAAAAGGGAAAAGGCAGAACACAGGGTTATATCAACCATTTCCCATACTAGAAAGGCTATGGGACGCAGTGAACATGGATTTCATATTAGGACTACCAAGAACGCAAAGAGGATGTGATTCGATATTTGTGGTAGTCGATAGATTTTCAAAGATGGAACATTTCATACCATGCCAGGAAACCAGTGACACAACTCATATTGCGAACTTGTTTTTCAAGGAAGTTGTAATGTCCCCCACCTCTTAGAGAGGTAATGAGGAGACTCAGTGACCTGGGCACCCCCGCTAGGTCATAGTCTCACACTTTGGCTTGGGATCATTACAGAAGTCGTCAGACTTCACGGCTTTCCAACGAGTATTGTTTCTGATCGAGATACCAAGTTCGTGGGACATTTCTGGAGGACTTTGTGGAAGAAGCTAGGGACAAGTTTTTCATTTATCTCAGTGTATCATCCTCAGATGGATGGACAGACAGAAGTTGTGAACATGATCTTGGGGGATTTGTTGAGAAGCCTAGTGTCTGAACACCACAGTTAGTGGAATCACATTCTGCCACAGGCGGAATTTGCTTATAATGACTCACTTAACAGAAGCACAGGGCAGAGTCCATTCAAGATTGTAGATGGAATGTAGCCAAGGGGAGTTTCTGAATTGAAAGATTTGAAACAAAATGAATTCAGAAGTGCTAGTGCAGAGGAATTTGTAGAAGCAATGAAGGAGCTTTACAGTCGAGTCAAAGAGAGATTGCAGAGTTCAAGTCAATAATACAAGCGCAGAGCAGATCAACACAGGCGAGAACTTCAATTTGAAGTTGGTGATCTAATTCTTGAACATCTAAGGAAGGAAAGGTTCCCAAGGGGAACATATAACAAACTAAAGATGAAAAAGATTGGACCATGCAAGGTCATAAGGAAATTTGGGGCAAACGCATATGAGATTGAATTACCCGATGGGATCGGGGTTCCTTGCTATGGAATTCCCGGAGTCACGAAATGCGATACAGGCGTGGAGGAGAATGCGGCCAGATGTTTCAGTTTTCGGCATTTCACGTTTCGGTGGGTTGAAGAACCGAAAACTTGACAAGGAAAATCGCAATATCGTGAAACCCGAAGGCCCGAATTAGCGAAGGGCATGAATTTATTGTGGTCAAGGAGACTTGGGTGACGCTTGGTGTTTGATCACATGGGCACACTCATAAGGACCTATAGAGGAACACCATTGTGTGTGTGTTTCCCTGAGGGGAAATCAAAGAGTCAATGAGACTCAGGAGGGCAGATTTAGAACGATCCTGAGCGGATATCGGCCTGAGGGTGCGGGGGTCCTCACCATTAAACCTTTCAAATATGAAATAAATGTGGGAGATCCACTTCAGAAATTCGACATTTGGAGGTTTCAGAGCATAGAGGATGCATATCCTCTAGAGGATAGAACCCCTAAAGTCGTTAACCAACACTAATAACTTATTAACCCGAGATTACCATTAACCTTCATCATTTCGGGACTTTGGGACTCCAACTCTTTGGGGTTTAGGAGTTTCTGAGTGCAAAGTATGAACATTTCCTGGATGGCTGAACTCCCAGAGTGACGTGGTGACCTGATGTCATATCATCAACGTGTCATGAAAAGAGAGGGACATGTGTCACCTGGAAATAGCGCGAATGAAGAAATCAAAGGGCCTAAGATGATTTCCATGTGTCATGATTGATGAGTGCCACATATCTTCGAAACTTCGCCACTTCGAAGTTCAAGAGTTTTTGGATGTAAAGCATGGAAATCCCTTGAAGCAATACGGTCCTGAAGTGACTTGTCTCAGAAGGAGAGTGACACGTGTCACTCGAAATTGAGCAGATGATGTGCCCAAAGGTGGTTGAAATGATTTCCATATGTCAACGTCAGATGGATGCCACGTGTCAATGCCAGATGGATGCCATGTGTCAGTGCCAGATGAGTTCCATGTGCTTCGACACTTTGGGCTTCGGGAGTTTTGGTATGTAAAGCATGGAAATCCCCCGAAGTAGTACGATCCCAAAGTGACATGTCCACATGATGTCACTGTGCCGACATCTCATGAAAAGAGAGTGACACATGTCACTCAGAATGAGTGAATCACACAACCATTTGACCTAAAATGAGTGCCATGTGTCATGACTGATGAGTGCCATGTGTCTTCAGAACTTTGGCACTTCGGGGCCCTATGCTTGCTCTAGAGAAAAACCTCCCAGAGTGAGATCGGAAGAGCGGTTCAGCAGGAATGCCTCATATTGTGAACCTGTTTTTCAAAGAAGTCGTTAGACTTCACGGCTTGCCAAGGAGTATTGTTTTTGATTGAGATACCAAGTTCGTGGGAAATTTTTGGAGGAATTTATGGAAGAAGCTGGGGACAAGTTTGTCATTTAGCTTAGTGTGTCATCCTCATATGGATGGACAGATAGAAGTTGTGAACAAAAGCTTGGGAGATTTGTTAAGGAGCCTAGTGATTGAACATCACAATCAATGGGATCATATTCTGCAACAGGCGGAATTTGCTTACAATGATTTACTCAACAGAAGCACATGGCAGAGTCTATTCCAAATTGTATATGGAATGAAGCCAAGGAGAGTTTCTAAATTGAATTTGGAAGGATTAGTTATATGCTAAATATTTCGTGGAAGCATGGGAAAAAGCCTTTAACTTCCATCCAACATAATGAACTAGATAAGGAGGGAGTCCTAAAATGAAAGATTAACCACAATTTTTGTCTCATAAATATAGACTATTTAGTAGAGAGGATATGGTATTTTAACATGAGTAATGAGCCAAATAAAACAAAATTAAGAATTATGTGTCTTGTATTTAAATGATGTCTTATTAAGACATGGTAAGAATGGAATTTTTACTTGGATTTACTCAGTAAAATCATGTCCAAAGGGAAAGACTTGAAATGGTGTCTCTTTCCTAAAAAATAGTAAAGATTTGCATGAATATAGTTGGGAAGTAAGTCTTGGTAAAAACATAATTTTTACCATGGAAAGGGTTATTTCCAATAGATCTAATTTTATGGAAATAAAACTTAATTAAATGAAATACATGTGTTTATATATTTTAATTGTTTCCTGAGCAAGATGTGCTTGGTGAATGGAGGATGGTAACTCTTGGTAATTTTCCAAAATTTACCATTTATTGTCTTAATAAATTGAATATTAAGGGGAGAAATTCTTAGGTTAAAACTATGAAATTCATTCATGTGCACAAGAAGTATATAAGCTTAGGATTTGTTCTTCTGGGCACAATATTAATTTTGTTAAATTAACTAGTCACACGGATTTGGACTGCATAGAGGTAAATTTTACAATCCCATGAGAACTTTCCGTGAGAATATTTATTCGTTATTATTTAAAATATCTGGTAATTATTTCCTCTCCTCCCAACAATTTATTATAATATTATAATGTTGAAATTTCCCACCGGATTATTTGATATCATATGAGGGGAAGTACGAGTGAGTATGTAATATATGATATGACAAGGGCCGATAAAAACTAAATATAATATATTATTATTACACTCCCCAAAATATTTCCTATTGGGGAAATGAGAACCCAATATGTGTTGGAGAAACGATATACCAGGGGCGATGTTATAAAATACAACCATTATATATAATAACATTATTTAACCCCATTGGAGTACCAGGTGTCAAGAGAATGGAGGAGGGAATGTGTAGTTGGTAAGTGATGGACCTGGGGCTGATATGGAAGATAAAACACCGTTTTAAAATAATAATATTAAAATATCTCCACAAGGATATCAGGTATTTGGAGAATGGGACTTGTACATGCACATAAAGGAAGTATAGCCCGGGGGTTGATAAACACACACACACATTATATATTTATATAATAATTCTATTAAAACCTCCCCGGGTTATTGGGTATCAAGAGTTTGGATATTGAGGGGGCGTACCATAAGTGATATACCTAGGGTGATATAAAATTAATAATAGTATTAAATCCTAGAGTCCAGGTTGAGTTGCGTGATATACCTAGGGCGATATTAAATTAATAATAACATTAAATCCTAGAGCACGATTTGATTTGCATGTCCGGAGGTCGGTGTAATACATTATAAAAATGATAATATTAAATCCCAATGATATATAAAATACTTTTCTTACAAATAATTAAGTAAGGTGCCTGTGATAGAAATACACCCGGGGTAAAGTAAATTCTTGGTATGTATCAGGCTGGTAAAGTAGACTAAGCAAAATGTCATTACATAGGATATTAAGTTAATGAGGATTAATTCATATAAATGTCTATTAAACAAAAAAAATCCTAAGACATAAGATTAGGCATGGAAGATGCCAATCTACATGTGCCACATGTCAATCTAGATGGTGGGTCCAAATTAGGCCACGTGTCCAAGGTGCCAAATGGACTACTAACATATCACCCATCGAGAGGTTGTGATGTGGTGGTGTTGGAATATACCGATACTCGGTAGGCTAATATCGACATGTCGAGTATCCACTGAGTGTAAGTTAGGTGGTGTCGGAATGGGCCAATACCTTGTAGGCCGATATCAGCGTGTTGGGTATCGACATAAAGAAATCAGGAGGTGTTGAGCACGGAAGGGCCGAGGGTCGGTAGGTCGGGGGTCATGGTGTATGTATTGCCACGTGGGTGCCATGTCATTATCCACATCAAAAAAATCAGGAGGTGTTGAGCACGGAAGGGCCGAGGGTCGGTAGGTCGGGGGTCATGGTGTATGTATTGCCACGTGGGTGCCATGTCATTATCCACATCAAAAACCATGTATGTGTCAGTTGAACCACGTGGGTGCCCTGTGGATTCCACATGAGCATGAGAGAGTTTTAACAATAAGGTTTGAAACTCTAGGAAGCTACAACTTTTGATCCAAAGCTCATATTTGAGCATGATTACAGTCATTGGAAAGCTCTGGGTGAGTAGAAGATGACGATGCTCTAAAAATGAGGCTTTGATATGGATAAGGAAAGATAAAATTTTGATACTCCACCCCTTTAAGAGAACCTAAGGGGTGGGTAGGTTACATTTAACATCCATCTGATGGACCTCCCATTTATGTAAAGGCAACAAGGGATAGAAGAAGGTGGATGGAATTCATTTTGATTACAGGAACAAAGGTTTCATTATAGTCAATTCCCAACTTGAGAGAATCTTTGGAAACTAACCGGGCCTTGTGTCTTTCAACACTTCCATTTTATGCACGCTTAGTTCTATTTACCCATTTACACCGGATGAGTTTTATTCCTTTTGGAAGAAGTACAAGATCCTAAGTATTGTTTGCCATTAAATAGTGATACTCTTCATTCATTGTTGTATCCAAATCTAGATGACCATAAGCTTATGCAAATGTGGATATATCATGAGTCTCTGAAACTTGAGCCAAAGAAAAAGAGGTTCGCTAAAATTGTGAACATGTCTGATGTTGATCTCTAGGATTACCAAAAAGATCACTAGTTGCTTCTCATGTTGAACAAACCCATTTGGGAAGCAGTGGTGTTGATGTAGGTTCATGTTCAATGGAATCATCTAGAGGAAGGTGAGCAGGTGGAGGTGTATTTTCATACTCACCATCATCATCTGAAGAAGAAACTAGAATAAGAATAGAAGATGGTACAAATGACAAAGATAACACAAATGTCGAATTAGGCTAGTAGACCAAGATATTTTCATCAAATTTAAGATATATTCTAATAACAATTTCATTGGAATGAGGATGAAGAATTCGATATCCTTTGACATCTTCAGAGTATCCAACAAAAAATCACTTCTCACTTTTAAGCGACAATGCTTTCCTTTTCTCATAAGGAATGTGAGCCCATGATATACTACCAAATAGATGAAAGTGGCTTACATCTAGATTAATTTTGGTCCATGATTATTTCAATGTTATATTTCTTAAATCCTTTGTGAGAGTGCAATTTAATATGTATTTTTCACAGTTGATGGAGTCTGCCCAATAATGAAGACTTAATTTTTTAGATTGGATCATATAATTAGCTATTTCTTTTAATGCACAATTCTTTCTCTCAACAACACCATTTTGTTGTGGTGTATATGGAACAATAGGGTTTTGGCATGGATGGATGAAGTGGCAATGAGTTGGAGTGAGTTGACAAGGCTTTGACAACTTCATGAACTCCTAACATAGATCGAAGTTTAGAAAACTTCGCTTTTGTAAGAGAGTTTGTGAAAATGTCTGCAACTTGATCTTCTGTAGGGAAAAAAAACACTTCAATAATTCAATCATGAATGAGCTTTCCGATGAAGTGCATGTGTAACTCGATGTGTTTTCTACATTGATGTTGAACTGGATCTATGGTGAGTTTGATGGTACTCTGATTGTTGCACCAAAGGGTGGTCGGATGTTGCAGCTGGAATCCAAACTCTAAAAGGATTTGTCGAAGCCACGAGGCTTCTTGACTTGCATTAATCATTGCTCGGTACTCAGCTTCTATTGAAGAAAGAACAATTGCATGTTGTTTCTTACAAGCCCATGTGACAGGTCCAGAACCAAGGTTGAAAACATAACCTGTAGTAGACTTTCAATCATTAGCATCATTGGCCCAATCTGAATCAATGAAACCAACTAACAAAGGAGTCCCCCCTGAATTTTAATGCATCCCAAATTGAATTTTACCTCGGACATACTACAGTATCCTTTTTGTTGCTTTCTAATGGATCTCATGGGATGTTTGCATATACCATAAAACAAGACCAACAACAAAGGAAATATCAAGACGGGTATGAACAAATATAAGGGGCTACCAACCAACGGTATAAAGTGGCATCAACTTTGGGAGTAGTACAGGTGGCAGAAAGTTTGAGTCCAAATTGGAAGGGAGAAGTGGTTGGTTTAGAATCATCCATGTGAAAGTGGCGAAGAAGGTCACAAGCATACTTAGACTAGGAAAGAAAAATTCCTTCCTTGGTTTGCAATACTTGGAGGCCAAGGAAATAATGCAAATAGCCTAAGTCTGTCGTGTCAAATTTATTTTTAAGGTTGATTTCACATGGGTTAAAAGTTTAGGGTCAGTACCAATGAGGATAAGGTCATCAACATAAAGAACAAGTATTATGAGATGGCTTCCTACTTTCTTCGTATAGACATTAGGGTTAGAATGACATCTAGAAAATCCTATGTCAAGAAGAAAGTTGTCCATTTTGGCATACCAAGCTTGAGGAGCTTGCTTAAGAACATAAAGAGATTTCTTAAGGCAACAAACAAGGCCAGATTCATTCTAGACATAGCCAGGAGGTTGTTCAATGTAGATTTCTTCTTGCAAATCCCCATGCAAGAAGGCGGATTTAACATCCATCTAATGGACCTCCCATTTATGTGAGGCAACAAAGGCTAGAACAAGGCGGATGGAATTCATATTGGCTACAGGTTAAAAGTTTAGGGTTAGTACTAGTGGGGATAAGTCATCAACATAAAGAACAAGTGTTATGAAATGGCTTCCTACTTTCTTGGTAGAGACATCAAGGTCAGAATGACATCTAGAAAAGCCGATGTCAAGAAGAAAGTTGTCCATTTTGGCATACCAAAATTGAGGAGCTTGTTTAAGACGATAAATAAATTTCTTAAGGTGACAAACAAGGTTGGAGTCATTTTGGACATAGCCAAGAGGTTGTTCCATGTAGATTTCTTCTTGCAAATCCCCATGCAAGAAGACAAATTTAACATCCATCTAATGGACCTCCCATTTATGTGAGGCAACAAGGGCTAGAACGAGGAGGATGGAATTCATTTTGGATATGGGGAAAAGGTTTCATTGTAGTCATTGCCTTCAAGTTGAGAGAATCCTTTTCCAACTAACCGACCGTTGTGTCTCTCAACACTTCCATCCAATGCATACTTAGTTCTATACGCCATTTATATCTGACAAGTTTTCTTCCTTTCAGAAGAGGTACATGATCCCAAGTATCATTCACCATTAAGGAATGATATTCTTCATTCATTGCTATGTCCTAATTTGGATGGCTAGAAGCTTTTGCAAATGTGTTTGGATCACAAATCTAAAAAACTTGAGCCAAAAGAGAAGAGGCTTGCTGGAACTATGAATGTTTTTGACGCTGATTTGAAGGATCATCGACAAGATCACCAATTGCTTCACGTGTTGAATGTACACATCTGGAGCGGTGGTGTTGGTGCAAGTTCATGTTTAGTGGACTCATCTGGAGGAAGGTGAGTAGGCAGAGGTGGATTTTCATCGTCATTGTCATCATCATTTGAAGAAAAAACTAGAATAGGAACAAAAGATGGCACAAATGCTATAGATTGTTAGTAGACCAAAGATGGCACAAAGATCGAATTAGGTTCGTAGGGCAAGAGATTTTCATCAAATTTAACATTTCTTCTAATAATAATTTCGTTGGAATGAGGTTGAAGAAGTTGGTAGCCTTTGACATCTTCAGAATATCCAACAAAATTGCACTTCTCACTTTTAGGCTGTAATGGTTTTTTTTTCTCATTTGGAATGTGAGCTCATGCTATACTACCGAATACACGCAAGTGGCTTACATTTGGCTTAATTTTAGTTCATGCTTCCTCCATTGTTATATTTTTTAAAGCTTGTGTGGGAGTGTGATTTACTATATAATTTGCATAGTTGATGACTTCCACCCAATAATGAAGACTTAATCCTTTAGATTGGATCATACAATTAGCCATTTCCTTTATTGTGCGATTCTTCTCTCAACAACACCATTTTGTTGTGGTGTATATGGAACAATATGTTGCATTTGAATGCCCTATGCAATACAACAACTTGTAAATTTGTTGTTCACATATTCACCTCCATTATCCGTTCTTGACCTTTGAAGTTGATGTCCAAATTGTTTTTCATCAAGGGCCTTGTAGGCCAAAAAATTGTCAAAAAATTCACTATTAAGTTTTAATAAGTAAACCCTAATGTGTATAGAGAAGTCATCAATAAAAGTTAAGAAATACTTGCACCCAGAGAAAGAAGGAGAACAAAGTGGACCAAACAAATCACCATGAAAAAGCTGCAAAGGGGTCAAGGCATGCCAAGATGATGTTTGCTAAGAACACAACTGACAAAAAAACCATCTCTGCAAGAAACAAGAGAAATATCAGTGACCATACATTGATTATATACTTACCGCAATGAGCGATAATTTAGATGACCAAACTACTCATGCCAATTTTTTCTCAAGTCATTGCTATGAGCAACAAAAAATGATAGAAACGAAAATGACACAAAGTTGTCAAATTTGTACAACCTAGTAATATCATCAACAATTTCAATTGCTAGGAAATGCTTAGGATCTTTTAAATCCTTGATTACAACTTGGTGAGGTGAAAACTATACGGTTTTACCTTCACTTGAATGAGTGATTTGATACACTGATATAAGGTCATAGGAAAGGCTTGGAACACATAATACATCATTGAAATGATCATTTTCTACCTAAACTATTCCAAATCCTACAACACTAAGAGATCTATCCTCACCAACATATATTTTTTGATGTTACATAAATTAAGAACATAAAAAATGGATTTATCCTTAGCCATATGATAATATTATCTAGAGTCAATAAACCACTCATCATAAGAAGAAGTAGAAGTTGCATTGAAGAAGAAACCAGAAGCAGAAAGTGCATGTCCACAAGAATAAGAATTAGAAGAATAAGAATCAAGATTGATGTTATTCTTATTCATCGTTGATTATAAGAATTCCATATTTTAAAACATTTATATTCCACATGACCACCTTGACCAAAAAAGTTGCAATGCTTGTCAATCTTCTTACTTTTGGATTTTGCTCCTTTGTCACCATTAGGAGTATACGCTGGTTGAGAGGGCTTGGGACCCTTATTTTGCTTGTTTCTTTGGAGAGGATGTTGCTTCTTGGGATACTTGGATTTATCATTTTGTTGGGCCACTAAGGATTTGTTATATGTACTTTCACCACTGATTACTTCGAGTTGCAAAATCTTATCTTTCTCTCTAATCAAAGAATCAAAAAAAGACTCAAGAGTTGAAATTTGGTAAGCACTCCCTAGAGATTCTGTGGTGGCATAAAATGTATATACAAAGACATACTATGCACTACCAAGATTAACAATAATAACATTTATGCATCGATCATCCTTTAGATCTATTTGAAGGTCTTTACATAAAAGTCTAAGTGCTTTGAACTTAGATAAATAATATTCAATGCAAGGAAAATCATTGGAACATAAAGCCATTAACTAATTTTTAATCTAGTGGGATTGAATCGCATTGTGTTTACCAAACACAACTTTAATAGTTTTCCAAGATTCATCTAGGGCATCAATTCCTTGAAGAAGAAATCGTAAATCAGGAGACATGGACATTCCTACGAGTCCACATGCTTCGTCATTTTTACTATCCCATTTGGCTTCTTTTTTGATTTCCATGAGAAGTAGTTGGTATTGGTAATACAAATATCACTTGGATAATCCATATTAAAATATGCTGGTAATGTGGATTCCAAGACTTAAATCGATGGTCTAGATGGAAATATCTCGAAAAAATAGACTATTTTAAAATAAATGACACTGAAAACAAACTTCGGATGTGAAAGTTATTCCATTTAAAAAAATGCATAAACGATAACCAAATAGCCTCGTGGAAGTAGAGGTTGGTCCACCTGGTGATGCTCCTCCTTCTCTAACTTTCCTATAAGCTCACTTTTAAAAATAAGTTACTTATGAAGTGATCTACTTTTATAGAATTAAGTTACTTTATAAGTCACTTTTACAATGAAGTTACTTTATAAATTAATGTTGCATGCAAAAAATAACTTAAAAAAATATTAAAGTTATTTAATAGTGATTCACTTTTATAATTTAAGTGAAATTCACTTTTACAATGAATGCTTGAATTTTTTCAAAAAACAACTTAAAAGAAGAGACTTGAACTCAAGACCCCTTACTAAATAAAACAACTTTCAACCAAGTGAGATAATGCAAAACAATTATAATTGTAAAGGAGGATGGGGGTGTTGTTGTTGGAGCTCTTCCTCAAAATGTGTGTTTACCCCAAAAACCTTTCTTTTTGTGTACTCATACAAACACATTAGCAATTTTTTTTGTAAAAAACAAACAAATCTCAACAAAAAATGGGGTTACAAGGAGGGTGGGGGTGTTGTTGTTGGAGCTTTTCCTCAAAGTGCGTGCTTACCCCAAAAACATTCCTTTCTGCGTGCTCATACAAACATAGATGATTTTTTTTGAAAAAAAAAAAATCTCAACAAAAAATGAAGTTAGATCTCGTTTAGCTTACCCAGAAAATGCAAATTTTCTCTATGTCTCTAATTTGCCGAGATCGCATAGAGCGCATGACAAAAAGCATATGTAGACAAGAACACACTTTCTACTCTATTTCTGATTTTCCGAGATCACACATAACACATGGAAAAGAGAATACACAAATCATAACGAGTAAAAAACCGGAAATAATAATAGAAAACCAAAATATTTACTCCATAATTAAAAAAAAAGGGTGTATTAAGGCTTTATATCTTCAGATCTAACTAAAATGGTCATATGTTGGGCAAAAAAAAACCTTTTCGAGAGAAAGAAAAAACATTTCTAATTGAAAGAAATGCGCCATATGCAATGGAATAGTCCTCTTAGCCCCAAAATGTACCAAAATAGTAGAAAATAGAAATGAGGTTACACGACTTGAAGATCTTGATCTACAACGAGAGTGGGTTTTCAAATGAGCTCTAATACCATGTTTGAAAAAACATGGTATTCCACATAGAACGAACACCTTCAATAACCACTCCACACAGCCAGATCAAAGATCAACACATCGATGTTTTTACGTGGTTAAAACCCCTGAAGAGGGAAACCGTCCACGACCCCAACCAACATGTCCACTTGAGACAATATATTAATGCAAAAGAAAAATATTTTGCAAGAGAGTTTCTCATGATTGATCATTAGCAAATTGGAATAATCATAGAAGTAACTCTAGAAGTAAAATGTAAATTGGAATAATCATAGAAGTAATGTGAAATCGTTGATAATGATGGTGGGTGTGGAGTTGAGATAATAATTTCTAGATGAAGAGAAACTACCCCCATCCTTGAAGGACAATGATTCTTGGAAGGACAATCACCTTTTTTTGTCCTATTAGATGGAGTGAGAGAGGTATATCATAATAACTAAGTTGGATGCGTGAGTATATTTTTGTTAGGTTGAGCTTAAAAAGATAGTATTTTCATAATGTACATAAAACAATCATTGGACCGTTGATGAATTTTGCATTATGGATTATTTAGTGAAGTAAAAAAAAAACAGAGCATCACACAAAGTTTGTTGACACTGAAATTGGTAGTTTGGGGAGACATTGTCTCAACACCCTTGTGAGGAAAAGTCAATGGGTAAGATAGAATATAACCAGGTATTTATAGCCCTTGATGCTATAAATCACATTGGTTCTTCACAAAGAGTACTATCTGAGTTTTAAATCAAAGAAAAATTATGTGAGAAGTTATATAAATTAAAAGATAGTTAAATACAACTATTTTTCTTCCAAGGAAAACTTCATGGGGAAATTCAAAGGATGATTCTCCACATTCATGCATAACATACCTAGTAAACTTGTTAGTGTAGATTAATGTACCTCACCCAAGGGGAATCAAAGAGTAATTTTGTGAGAAATTGTATTAATTAATGATAGTTAAATACAAGTATTGTTTCTGCCAAGAAAAATCTCATGGGTAAATTCAAAGGATTCTTCTCCACGTTCATGCATGGAATATCTAATTGTTAGTGTGAATAGGGTTCTTTAGCTATCTAGTTCTTTCTTATCTAGTTCTCTTCTTTAGCTCTCTTCACACTAGGATAAATTTACTTAGGGAATTTTTTCAGTTTATCCCATATTGGTTGTGTTTCTAGTTTCTGAGGTGGTAAATACTATATATACTCACCTATCGCTATCATATGAGAATCTCATTTTCATTGTAGGATTTTCATTCTATTGAGTAGGATATAGTTTATTCTTGTTCATTTGTGATTTCTAGATTTTCTTTCCTTCATTCGTTTTCACTATTGGTTGGATTTTTAGCCAAATCTTACATGGTATCAGAGCAGTTGTGAGTTGTGGGTTAGCAATATTTTTAGAAATATGAGTAGAGCTATTTTTTTCGAAGCACATGAGTATGCTCTTCTCTTGCATCCTCAAATGATCTAGAAAATTAGAAAAGTGTGGAGAAAACACTAGTATCTGGGGGTGGTTTCTCTTTTTGAATGGATAGATACAGGTTCTTTTGGAGCTTCATGTAGACATTATGATCTCACCATTGATTCTAGAGTAACCGATATAGGTAGGTTCACCTTTTGTTTTGTCCCAGTTGGACACTAGAGGCTAGATCTGCGAGGGTTTGAAGTCAAAGTTTTGTTGCTAGATCCAAGAGGGAGACACTACTTTGTATCATTTTGGGTCAAATCCGACCTTTCCATCTTGCTCAGAAGGCCTGATAACCCTAAGGTCGACTGCCCATTCTTCGATTTGGGAGAACTTGTCTTGAGATTAATTTTTTTTTGCACAGGGAGCCATATGCCCCCTAGTGCGTATTTTCACTAATTTATTTTGAGGTTTCTACAGTTGGAGGTTTCATTAAGTTTGGCAGTATTTTTTCTAAATTTGGCAACAGTTTCACTAATTTATTTGGAGGTTTCCACTATTGGCGGTTTCGCTAAAATTGGCAGCAATTTCGTTAAATTTGGTGGTAGTTCCTCTGGAGGTTTCTATATTTGAAGGTTTTACTAAGTTTTTTGGAAATTATGATCGGTTTCGCTAAAATTGGCAGCAATTTCGTTAAATTTGGTGGTAGTTCCTCTGGAGGTTTCTATATTTGAAGGTTTTACTAAGTTTTTTGGAAATTATGATAAATATGACAGAATTTGAATGTTGAATTTCCTACCCCCACTCCTTAACATGTTGGGTTTTGAAGACAAACTTTGCAGGCTCATATCTCGGGCTTCCAACGTCCTTTTCTCGAGCATTTTTTTTTTATTTGGGATAATTTTTCATGCTCTCTGCATTGGTGCAAAAAGTTTCTAATTTTGGTGCATGGATTTTCCAAAATTTTCAAATTCTCACAGATGACACTGCTCAGTTTTCATTTTGAGAAATTCAAAGGCTCATATCTTTTGCATACGACTTCAAATCAAGGTGAATCTTTTTTTGAAAGTGCAAGATTTTTTGTGTAATTCACAATGGTGCTATTTATTTCACTTGGTATTGTGCCAAAATAGTACCTTGAGTACATATTCATTTTTTAGGATTTGTAAAGGCATTGAAGTCAACTCCACTCTGTTTTCTCTTGCTAGTGGCAATTGTAACTGCACTAAATATAAAGTGCCAAATAATTTTTCTTGGGGGAAAGGATATTTGATTGAGTGATTTGGGGGTGTCTCTTGGTGTGATTATGCTTGTGCATCTCTTTCTACTTGTTCTCTCTTTTCCTTCACAAATGGATATCTTTAAATTTCCATTGCAACACCATAAAACTACAACACATGGCATCAAAATGCATGGAATGCCTTAATG
>CBVK0101158548.1:0-11746 GCA_900067695.1 Picea abies | reverse complement strand
TAGCTCTTGTACAACACTCTCATCCTGAATCAACTTAATACAAGTATATATGAATTCCATGAGCTTGCTTACCTCTTTTTCTTCTTTTGTCAAAGTAGACTGATCAAATTCCATAGGCATTCCATATTCTCTCACTTATGGTCTTGTCTTCGATGAGGAACCTTGGTCTCCTCTGAATTATTTTCTTTCCTCATCGAACATTTGTCTTTCTTTCTTTGCATCAAGCATTTGTGTCTTCTCTGTAGCTTTCATGATTCCTGAGTCTTTCATTATCTTCCCTGGGGTCAGTCTATCTTCTCCTATAACAACGCCTCCTCTAGTTATAACATCCACTCTAGGGTCTTCTCCATGTGGTTCAACATATATCAGTTGTACTTGCGGGTTCTCCTGAGGTCCTCTTTTTTCCTGAAGCTTAGGTAACAACACAGGAAAATCTTCTATAACATGTTTAAACGAGCTACAGTAGTTGCAAGTAGTACAAGGGTTCTAGAAATCCCTTGCAAGGTGTCCTGGTTGTGCGCAATTATAAAAGATTATTAGTCCTCGGCCTCATCCTCTGAATCCACCACGAGGATTGAAGTTTCCTCTCCTAGGGGAGTTATACTGCATAGTGTTTCCTTCTTGTGGTACTTCTCCTTGAATATTGTATATGTATCTTGACCTTTCATGCATGAGATCACAAGCCCTACAATATCTATCATCATGTCCCATGGACTTACAGAACCTTCAATACAAATTTGTGGGTGTATGAACATACTTTTTCATGTAATAGCACTCACCAGGGTGATGCCTATTTCTGCATACCTCACACCTAGGTAAGGCGACTTGCTTCAAAGGGATCGGGTCTCCAGAGGCCAAGTACTCATGGAATAGAGGGCAGTTCTCCTTGTCATGGACTTCTGACTTGTATCTAACACACCATATGTATTCTCTTTTATCTTTTCCCTTGTCTTTCTTCTCTCCCAGGGGAGTTGTACTGTGTAGTGTTTCCTTCTTGTTGTACTTCATATTGAATTTTGTATATATCTATTGACCTTTCATTCATGAGATCATAAGCCCTACAATCCCTATCATCATGTCCCACAGACTTACAGAATGTGCAATACAAATTTGTGGGTGTCTAAACATATTTTTGCATGTAATAGCACTCACCAATACGATGTCTATTTCAGCATACCTCACACCAGGGTAAGATGACTTGCTTCAAAGGACTTGGAGCTCCAGAGGCTAAGTAATCATGGACTAGGAGACAATGTTCCTTGTCATGGCCCTATGATATACATCTGACACACCATATGTATTCTCTTTTATCTTTTCCCTTGTCTTTCTTCATATCTTCGACCTGCAGGGAAAAACTAGTTAGCTAAATCAAGATCTGGCTCATACCTGAGTTGGATTCTCCCATAGGGGTTGATTCTAACTTCATGGCGATCTCCAGTGCCTCAGGATGCGAAGCAATATTCTGTTGTGCCAGAGGAACTCTGATGTGTGGTAAGAGGGAAGAAATGAACCATTCTTTGTTCTTCTCATCTAGGATTTGAAAAGTCAATCAACCTGTTAGGGTGTTGAATCTCTTATCGAACTCCCAAACTGGCTCAGATACCTTCTTCTTGATCTCCTTCAGTTCTATAATACATTGGGACTTCGACTTAGGTTTCTTAAATTACGCAATTAGTGCATTCTTGATCTCATTCAGTGGCTTAGGCTTCACAAGTCCTTAGAAAATATTCATGTACCATCTTAGTGCGCGATCTCTTAGGGTAGTACTAAATTAGGTTCTTTACACTGCTTCATTGGTGACATTCTTAATATTCCACACGGCTTCACATAGGAACCAGTGCTGGTCAGGATCTTCAGATACATCTCCCCTAAAGATGGGGAGTCTAATATCATTTGCCATAGATCTTCCTAGGGTCCCTGACTGAGTATGTAGTGGACTACTAGTGACAGTGCTATGGGTACTCTGGTGGCTGGGATTACTTTGATTTCTTAATACTACTGAATCAACAAGAGGGATAACAATACTTACTTCAATGGTCTGCGCAGTTTCTAAATTCTCAGGTTCTTCTCAGCGAAGCTCTTCAGCTTTCCCTTCCTCTGTCCTAGTAGGTTCTGAATGCTCCTCGTCTATCAGATCTTCCTCCTCCACTATAGAAACCTTCGTCCCCATATTTCTACTTGAACAGGTTCGCAAGGTGAACTTCTCTGAACACTCTCCCACCGCGCGTAAGTCCAGCTTCTGTGTCGTTGTCGTTGTTCGAATTCTTGAACATTAGCCTTTCTAGATCCAACCAATCTACTGTATCTTCAATATGTTCTTCTCATGCAATAGCATCTTGAGTCTCAACTTGAGGAATTGTAAAACTTTTCCTCTGGGTCCCTTAAAGAAATATCTCTCAGCTTGGATGTATGACTCTACTCTGTCAACAAAAAACTCTGTGATGTACCCTCTAATGGTGCTATCAAAACAATGATCTATTGCTCGTGATATGGTGTTATCAACTCTTTTGACCTTCTTGATCAACTATGACATCCAAACCACAAGAGGTCTAGATCAGATCTCAAACTAGGTATCTTCTAATCTATCTAGCCACTCTTATAGCTCCTAATGGATTCCCCCAAAGAAAATTTTGTGTATATCGGTGAAGATATATTTCTCCAACCAATCCTCTATACTAAGATTAGGGTTCTTGTTCCGGGCTTCAACAAATTCCTTTTCTTGATCCTCTATCCACTTTTGAGTCTCTTTCTTTGATGGGAACCACCTTGACATTCCCTCAAGAATATTCTTGTCCCGACAACAGAACCATTTGTTGGCACAAGGGCAGCCCCAGGGTTCAACTCCAAGAGCACACCAACAAACCCTAACTACTAGCCCTTTAGAAAACACCTATGAAGCAGATGCAGTCTCACCAGAAGCAGTTATGAGGGGATCTCAAGACAAAGATGTCTACAACGAAGGGGAATATCAAGTGGATCTAATATAAGAACAATACAACATTCATATATCACTTATCATCTTACATCTACTTTGCATATCTACTTAACAGATCTAACATAATATTACAATCACAGTATATCAAGGACAAAGACAAAATATCAATCACACACAACACCAAATATACGTGGTTCACCCTCTCTCTAGGGCTACGTCCACAGAATTGTCATTTATAATGTATTGAGATGAAGCATATAGTTCTTGTTTGCGCTCTTAGCTAGAAGATCTTCTTTCTTCTCCTCTCTTTCTCTCCCCTCCCTACGCACCCAACTGAAGGATTGATATTTGCACCCAACTGAATATCTTACAATACCATAAGGCTCTTGTACTCAACACTTCTTTCTCACACACTACTACTCACTCGATCACGCAACAACAAAGACAATAATAATAATCATAACATCAACCCATCCCAGGTCCTTTAGACCTCTATTTATACATTACAATAGATCACCGACATCCTTAGGTCGAGACCTAGGTTTCCAAAACCCTAAATACCAAAACCCTAGGTCAACTTGACCCATATTTTTAGGGCTTCACAAGCTTGTCTTTCCTTCCTTCTCTCGCGGTGCTCCAAAGAATCAAACAATGGATTTTTCCACTTGTTGAGTTGTCCATGATCCTTCTTCCTTGCTGATCTATCATCCTTGATCTCCTCATCAACGACTTTATTTCTTGGGCTTCGCTCCATCTTTTCTTCTCTTTTGCTCACTTCAACCCCGTAACAGTCACTGTGTCATCCGGGAAGTTTGTATTCTCCTTTTTCTTCCTTTATCTTCACTCCCTTCCATAACTAAGGGCCAACAATCATCCTCTTGAACCAAGACCATACCGATGGTCAACTCTGCAGTGTCTAAGTACAATAAGAAATATTTACTATAATTGGGGGGTCAGAGTAGAGGGGCAGACGTGAGGGCGCATTTCAATGCTTCAAAAGAGAGTTGAGAGGCTTCATCCCAATAGAAAGGGTATCCCTTCTTAAATAAACACATGAACTCTTTAGTGATCTCAACATAGTTTGTGATTAAATGTCGAAGAAAGTTCACTTTCCCCTGTAAGATCTGAAGCTGAGGGACTATGCACGGGGGAGGAAACTGAACTATTTCCTCAAACTTAAGAGGATCGACCATGATCCCTATTGTTGAAACTATGAAACCTAAAAGATGACTCGAAGTCATGTAGAAAATGCATTTGTTAGGATTCAAGCGAATCTGATAATAGAGACACCGTTCGAAGATTAGTCAAAGGTGTGCGGGATGATCAACTCTCTTGTGAGATTGTGATGCTATATCATCGATATAAGCCTCGAATATATGTCTAAGGTCATGGAAAGAAAAAGACATGGCCCGCTGAAAAGTTTCTCCCACATTCTTCAGGCCAAAAGGGATCTTACAATAATCAAATGTGCTCCATGGACAGATAAAAGTTGTTTTATGTTGGTCTTCGGGTTTGATCTGAATCTGGTTATATCTCAAAAAAAAATCCAAGAATGAAAATACTTCACAGCCTATGCATTCATCGACAATCTGATCAATGAATGGGGTGGAGAAATTATCCTTTAGACAAGCCTTGTTCAAGTCACAGAAGTCCATGCACACTTGAATCATACCCTAATTTTTGTTAACTGAGACTGTATTTGACACCCATTGCATCAACTGTATGGGGTATATAAAAGCAGATTTAAGCAGTTTTTCTACTTCGACCATAATAAATTTTTCTTTCTGAGGATTCACCGGAGGAAGATTCTGTTAGACCGTCTTGGTGTTAGGATAAGTCATTATCTCATTGTTGACAATTCTTGGATCAACGCTTGTAATTTCCTTGTAATACCATACAAAAATGTCGCGGAATGCCTTAAATAAATCTGTATAGAATCGAATCTCCTTGGGGGAGCAGTCTTCTCTGATAAAACAAATTCTCCACGATGCCAGCGGTTCTGGAGATATCTATAGGTATCGTTTCAATGATACTTTCCAGATTACCCTCAGCGTAAACTACTTGTGTAACCAGAGGATTAACAAGACAAGACCTATCTCCAGTCATAATCAACACGAATTCACCTACCTCTATTCTTCTCAACTCTGGGAGGAAATAAGATTTGTGATGGAGATCATCCCAAGGTATGTCCAGACCAACTAATGCCTCAAGAATCACCTCATCTGAGGGAAATACCAAGTCTAAAGAATCATCATTGGCAAGGGAACCTTGGGCCCAAATAGGCTTGAGAACTGGATCTAACTCCTGTGTGGGAGTCAGATTGGGGTTAGATGACACTTTTTGGACAATATTGTAAACAAATTCTATTGTGGACAAGGGAATATCCATGCCAGGATTCCCTGTCCCTTCCATCGAGGCCGATGGGGAAGGAATAGTCCACGGATCGTGAAAGAAAGTCGTACGAAACGACGACACTTGAAAAATATCAACCCTAGGCTAGTCGAGGGCAACCGATATAAACTTGACATTGCCAGAAGGAGGTGGGTAATTGAAAGTACCCATCAATTGTGGGAAAAAACCAAACCCTACATTGACGACGTTGAGCTGAGGATTATAAATAATTGGGACTGTGGATTTCCCCATTGAAGGGTCAGGTTGGGAGAAGGACAACTAGTAAATGATTACGATTTGACCCTCATATTGAAACAACAAAACCCAAAAAACTGTGGCAACCACCGCATGCTTTGCGTAGGTCCAAATCCTTCCTAACAAAAGGTTGTAGTCAAAAGGTGCATACACCACTTTAACTTCGACGCACACGGTCTTCCCTCCTAATTATACATGGAAAGAACGAATGACTCCATGTGGTCTGAATGAATGACCGTCGAAAGGAGTAAGAAAAGTAGGTGACGGAGAGAAAACGGGTTGGCCAATGGCCTTCCAACACACCAACGACATCACGCAAGTTAAGGCACCCTCATCAACTATAGTAAAAAAGATATTTTGAGTAAAATATTTCATGGGGTGAGACACTACTATCTAAAATGAAACATTGTAAGGGAGATGAGATTTCAAATCGGTCGTATCAAGCATGATCGTTCCCGAATTACAATTCTTGACAGATCCCAAAGCGGACAACATAGCCTTTCTCTATGAAGGGTAGCTTTGGAGGACTTCCAAAGTAGACATCCCACAAGGGGTTTGTGAAAAATCCTCCACCACAGAGTAATTCTAGGCAGCCCTCACGTTCATATTATGGGAATATTTCTTGAACTCCCCTTTTTGGATGCATGTAATTATTTCTCCCAATGTCTTCTCAATGTGGAGAGGAATTTTTGGGTTTGTAGCTTCTTTACCCTTTTCAGAAGATTTCGACATTCCATAATCGTGTGCCCTGGTTGCTATATAAGCATCACCTTTCATCATATAAATTTTCATGACCGAGGGATTACTAGAAGATGCAGGGGGTCCCTGACTACCCCCATCCATGCTCGAAGAGGCTTGAGTCATATGTTTCCCATGTGGGAATGCGTTCATTAACACAACAAACTACTGCTGTGCCAATAAATTTTTGGCCTCCACATGTCAAGGGCATAGGTGAGTCGGATGGTCCTCTGTGCAAAGGTAACACAAATACTTCAACTTTCTCTTCTCTATTTTTCCCTCGCCAATGTTGTTAGGTTTATTATCCCCCTTACCCTTCTTGTTTCATTGTTTTTTCTTCCCTTCGGGTTGCTGGTTGGCCTTAATATTTGTCGACTGCACACTGTGCACGTCTGATGTTTGGGTAGGGGGAACAGTCGAACCATAGGTCTGGTTGGCCGCTGTCTATTGTATTGAAAATTGTTGCAATTGATTTGGCATCTAATCAATGGACTTTGCTTGCACTGAACCAACTATACCATCGGCATGTGGTCCAGACTTTTGTCTCGCCTTGTCAATAATGGACTATGGCACATCTGGAAAAATCTCATAGAGTAATATAGACTGAGAGTATATTAGTTCGAGCTGTTGCGCTCTCATTATCACCTCCTCTTCCGAAAACACTCCCAAAGTTGCAATGTCCTTGGATAACTAAGGTACCAAAGAATTTAGGAACCACTCCAACAGGAAGGCCAATGGGACCTGTACCTTAATCAAACTCTTCTGATGCCACCATTCTCGAATGTGATCTGAGATATGATCGGCCTTCACTTGCTCAAAGTTGGCCAAAAATTTGGTGTCGGCATCATATCTCATGGGTAGTTGGAAATGGTTTAGGAAAACCATTTCCAAATTGCTAAAGTAAGAATACATTGAGTGATCGGGCTCAATGTACCATTTTGCAGCACCCCCGATAAGAGTGAGTTGAAACAAGAGAAACTATATGGAGTCATCTCGTGACGAGTTTGACGAGCACCATAGGTGGAAAGTTGTCACGTGATCACCTGGATCTTCGCCAGGCTTGCCTTCGAATTTTGGAATATCCGAGGGAAACTTAGTCGGCATGGGAGGCCAATGCAGATCATGAAAAATTGGGTCGTTGAGAAACCTTGACAAGTCTGGCAGATGTAGTGTTGCTAGAAATTGTAGTTTGGGTTGAGTACTATGTACAAGAAAAAGGGGTCCTGGATTTTGACTAGCATCGGGTCTCCAGGAAAAGTTGGACTGTTGGCCAGGGTTCTGGTAGAAACCGTGGCCTTGACCAACGTAGGAAACTGTGTTTGCTGGTATATCATCGGTTGACTCCTGTAATTGGATGACGTGGGTTGGGTAGGGATTGCTCCCTACATTGTGTTCTAAGGATTTTGGAAGGGGATGCCCCCAGTCTATTGACAGGCATACGTATTGAACCCTTCTCGGGGTCCCATTGACCATGGAAGGGGTTTCCCTCGAATGACATCCCTTGTGAGGGAATTAATCCTTGCCAAGGATTCCAAATTCCTTGTGAGGAGAAAACTCATGTACTTTCCCCCTGTGTAGGGATAGTACCCTGCACATAATTCTATTGTCGAAAACCAGGGTTGCCCCTGGCTGAGATGGTAGCCAAAGTAAAGGATTTATTCTAAAACATGTCGAACAAAGAGAATGGCATGGATCCCACCAACATATTGTAAGATGAAGGTTCTAAAATTTCTTCTCTAAACAAGTTGTAGTTAGCATTTGGCCCGATGGGCTGCTGAAAAGCACCACCAAACGAGGGGGATGAAGGAGTTATATGACCCCCACCATAAGGGATAACATTGAAGGGGAATGAAATGCCCCTAGTATACCCTTGCATGATAGCGTTTGAGCTTACTACCCCCTGACCCATGGTCTATTAGGTGGAGTAGGTAAGGAATGAGTTCGAATCGAAGTTGGGCACCCCATATGAAAATGGAGGCCCCATCACACTGTACATAAACAGAGCAGTGGTCACAACCGATAACGGTATAGGACCACTACCTGAGGTAGAGGGAGTTGAGATCACTGTGGTCCGGACTGGAAAAGGTGGTTTAGGATGAGACATACCCCCTATAGTAGTAGTCGAAGAGGGAGTGTGAGGAATCCAAAGAAGTAGCAACATTTTCTTCGATGGTTGCTTGTAACAATATCTGTCACTCAGCAGGTGTCACCTTAGGGGGGATAGCTTCTACTAAGATTGGCACCAAAAATTCAGTGATTAGGGTTTTGTTTGGCTCAAGAGCTTCCGTTCCAAGATCAGAAACAACAAGTTCCTCCAGATTCAAATAATCTCCTCTTGGAGTAGGCTCAGGCATAGTTTCCTGTGGCCCGATCGCTTTGAATGACCCTTTTTGGTCAAGTCTTTGTCATAACGGTGGAGGGGGTGGCTCTAAAGAAACCAGTGGAAAGCCCTGAAGCCTTCATGACCAATAGAGCTCTTGATCATCCACTTTGTGAAAATATCAAGGACACATTAAGGCTTAACTAGCATTTAAAACCAAGAACACACTTGAAAAATTCCTATAAGATAAATCAAGAAAACAACTATTTAGTAGGAAGAACAATTACGCCATCCAACACTAGAGAAACTTACTGGTGCAAGTGCAACTAGAACATGGAAGAAACCTCTGGGTATACTTTACAAAGTGTGACCCGACGCCTACCCTAGGTACCATGGTGTACCCCCGCAGTCACCTGTGTAAGTCTGTAGAATATGGGCAACTAAGTTTCCATCTCACAAATAGTCACCAGGTAGGTACAATCGATAGTCGGGAAGATTGCAATGAGAAGGACAATAAGTATGAAGCCTATCAAGGGTATCAAAAGAAAGTGGTCTGGAAGTCAACAGTGGATCTTGAATGGATTCGAGGTCCACAAATCTTTGTAGGAAAATGCATTCGGTATAATTCCCATGATAGATCCTCAATATGTGTTCCCCACTATGTTTAGTCCGGCTTTGGAGGGGTTATCTCCGATGCCTTTCCCCACACGACCTCATGTTTATCCCCTGTGTTAGAGGGGGGTCCCGGATAACTTTCACATCACTAGAATTTAACACTCCCTAACTTTGAATCTAATGTTTGTTTAACGGTCTTGAATAGTTTCCTCTACAACCTAATTCAAGGTCCTAACCCTAAACTATTTGGTTGACCCTACAAACATAAAAATTCTAATTAATTTTAGATATAGAGTTTGTTTTAATGGCTTGATTTAATCATGGTATATGACGGTGAAACTAGTGATATTATAAGAGATGAGGAGAGGAGAAAAAGACAAAACTTGAAAGAAAAATTACTTCTAGTCAAATGTAAAGATTTACAACTAACTCTTTGTAACCAAATTTTCTTTAACTAACTTTTTTTCAAGATCTTTAAAAATAAAACCTAAAACGAAATTCCGCTTGACTACAAGATACTTATTTTTCAATAAATCAATAAAGAACTTAAAAAATGAACTATTTTTCCTATCTAGTAAAATAACTAACTCCAACTACTTTACCAAACTGAAAATGAAAAATCATTTTTTTGAAATTGCTTCAAACAGAAAAAACTGAAATAAATCTTTTTTTTCTCTTTTTTCAAAGAAAATGAAAGGGGTAAAAAGAAAACCAAGACAAGACTGAAACAGATCTTCAATCGACTATGGATCGCAGAGAATCACTAAAGAAACCAAGAAGGAAGATCAATCATCAAAAGTCTTCCTTAAAACCCTTTCAGAAGTAAACACAAGGAACTTCAAAAAGACAAGTAAACTGAGTTCTAGCCCAAGCTATGATTGTAAAAACAGAGACTCTGAACTACAATAGGAAACCCTGAGAAGTATAAACCTCAATAAAGAAAGAGGTTGTATGCCTCTTTTTCAAAACATATCATGAACCAGAGACACTATTGTTGCTTCAGTAGCCTGCGTATGTATGCAGGTTGTTTACTAAGCAGGGAGTGTACGTACATGGGTTGTCTCAAAGAAGGGAATGTACACCTCTATAATTCTTTTAAAAAAAGAAAGAGACAGACAGTCTTATAGGGAAGGGATAAATGGTATGGCACCTAAAGGTGACCAGAATCCCTTTAAAGACTCAGAAGACTCAACATAAACTTGAAAGGTAAAAAAATCAATTAGACAACCCAAAATCCCCTAAAAACCCTAGAGGCTTCCCCAGTATGGTTGCCAGTTCTACTAGTGGGAAAACCCCCCTATGACTACACCAGGGTTCAAAATGTAGGCAGATCGATTAACCATCTAAAACTCAATTAATTATCTAACTACCACAAATATATGAAAAAACATATGAAGAAAGAAATAAAAAGGATATTGGGTAATTATACCTCAAATCCCATGTCTGGTGATGACCTCCTCGGGCTTCGAAGTTCTGTTGTCTACAAGCCTCCTCCCAGGCATGACCTGCATCCAAATATTGACAAACAAAGAATGAAAATCATGCTAGTCAATATACAAGTTAGGGTTAGATGTTAGAATGTCAAAACACAAATCAATACAAGCATTTAAGCCACCATCATCTGGGCCAGGAAAAACAATTCTTTTATTAATAACACAATGATTATACCTTTAAATCAAGGTCGATTGTTGTCCGTGAACCTAATTTGGGCTCCTCTTCACCAATCTCCAAGTGCACCTTTGTATAAGATTATCCTCTCAATCTTTTGATCTCTTCTTGGGAAGTGAATGGGTTCTGATGGAGGAAGAATGGGAAAATTAGGGAATGATGAGGCAATTCTCACAAAAGGGGAAGCAATAACTTGGGCAAGGAGGGGATGTGAAATATGGCAGAGTTTCATTGTTCTTATGTCTATATGTGAAATGGGACCTAAAAACCTCCTTTTATATGCCAAAAATATGTGTTATCACATGAACTTTTTAGAGTCCTGTGAGTTGGTGGTTTATACCCAAGTCTATGCTCATACCCTATTTTTCTCTCTTTCACAGGCCATGTCTTTAAATTTTCCCCTTCATCCGGCAAAGTCATTTTTGTTTACCCCTTTTTGTTTAGGCACTCATCTCTTTTACTTCTTTCACTAATCCTTCTATTTTCCCAGCCCTCAACCAGTCATCTAGATTCTTGATCATGCAGGCTGTAACCATTGACACAAAGGGAGACATACAAAGAAACCCATTTCAGGCTTAAAAGAAGCAGGCAATTTAATCTTTCAGCGGGGGAGATTCTAGGAGTAGTTCGAATCAGCGACTCATGGGCATTCAGAAGTTGAAATTCGTGTGAAGTATAGCGCCAGAGTAGAAGTTCAAAATACCAGAGGACTGAAGCGAGCATGAGCCATTGATCTTGAGGGGGATAGGTGGCATACGATCCAAGTGTTCAGAGAAATGAGCTTCGGGAGTTTCAAAGTGAGAAGTGCATAAAACTTCTGGAGA